>CAIGQW010052810.1:8558237-8586798 GCA_903798125.1 Danio choprae
CAGGGAAGGGTGGGAAGTGCAAGGTGAAGTGATCAGACAGGGACGCCCCGACTCGCCTGATTGGTGCCAGGCACATATAAATACGTGCACATTCATGTACATATACATTAATGCACGCCTGGACATAAGCTTCCTCTTCTGGTTTCCATTAATCTCTCATGTCTGATTTTTGTATGCGTTTGTGTGTGCATATATTTGTACACCACTGCTCTAATCTCTCCCACCGACTGACATCAGGGGTCCTTACAGATGTGTGCCAGGTTACTCTCTACACATGGGCACACTTAAAGCTCACAACGAGACAGACGCACTGCAACACTCAACATGTTGCCATCATCATACAACTACACACACACATGATTGAATAATATAGCCACTCTAGATTATTATGCTCAATGCCACATGCTCGGCCTCCCACATTTTCCAAATTTCTCCGTCGCTTCGTCGGCCGGCTGCTCAAAAAAAAAGAAAAGGAAAAGTTGTGTGTGTCACAGAGGTATCGGTGTTGATGATTTTTCCAGGACCACCCCAGGTGTCATGAAACTGCCGTCATTTTCGCACACTTTTTACATTTCACATAGTGATATTAAAGTTTGAATGTGACATTACAGAATTACGTCATATATTGAAGTTTTGCCATTTATTTTTTATTTTATTTTATTTTTAACATTAAGAAGAACAATAAAAATACTTCCCTGCACATTAGAGCCATAGGAAACATATCAAACAATTAAACAAAACAAAAAAGGAGAGAAAAAGCACAAAGGGTGCAATTATTGTAAAAAAAAAAAAAGAAAAAAAAAAGAAAAAAAGAAAAGACATTCTACCACTGAAAAAAACAAAAAAAACATGTTAAAATAAATAATAAAAGCCCTGATTAACATATTTGCCATGCAGTTCATTGACCATTTTGGTATAATCATCATCAAATTATTATTATTTATCATTACTCAAAACCTTAGTAAAGTGTCCCAGATTTGGAAAAAACAACAACAACAAAAAGACTACCTTTTTGTTTTATTTTAATAAGTTAAACTTTCCATTTGGTATACTGTACAAGAAGACAATTCCTTAATACAGATAGAAAAAGATGGACAATAGTATGTGCATTTCTGACTTGAACTGAATCAGACTATATACGTTGTCAATGCAAACACAGGTGTACAGATACACATAGGTGTGCTTATAAGAAAGATATTTTGTTCGTTTGAAACTGCTCGAATGCGAGCTTTAAGAGTAAGACCATCTGTCCACTGGCCTGCAGTGTGGTGACGTTAGCCCATATTTCACAGAGCAGCGACTAGGGGCTCTTTTTGGATGACTAAACACATGCTGGAGCTTTGTGCTGCAGATATGAGTGTTCATATAAACCCTGACTTATCAGAAGAGCATGACAGCATCACTAGCTGAGGCTGTATGTCATATCCATTACAAACCCCTCACCCCTGGGCAGGTATAGAGAGTAAAACTTTAAGGCTTACTATAGTCAAATTATGTCTAAAATCATGATTTATAAACATGTAAATTTCTATGATTCCTCCGCATGATATTTCCCAGTAGTACTTTCTCACAATAGGGCTTTTCAAACTTGGGTAAACTGAATTATATCCACATTGCACATACAGTTATTTATCTAGGGTTAACGATTATTGGATATTTTTATGCTGACATTTCATACATTTCTAAACCTTGGGTTTATGTTCTTATACATAAAGACTCTATCATTGAGCACCCTTTTATCATTTCTTACTGACTGAACTATCAAGGTGAATGACTATAAAGGACAAAAAATTGTCTCAATTCTGTTGTCCTGAAAATGTTTCACTTCAAATGCTGGAACTTGCTTTTTACTCAGTACAGATTGTTTCTGTGACTGTACAAAGTATGTGAATATAATGTTTGCACATATTTGTAACTTTCATTTTAACACCACAATGCAAAGCTAACAACGCAAATTCTGAAGCAAGGTTTCATAACCTTGGATAAGCAAATCCTGGATTAGTCGTGCTAATTCCTCTTATATATCCTCTTACAATATTAATGTAAAAATGGCATTACTTGCAGTTAAGAGTGTTACGCACAGTGTGAAAAGTTAAGGTGTTATTGTTCATTATCTCGTAAATTGTTATTTAGTACTGGACGAACACAGTAATCTGAATCATATATAGGTTTGCTAAAAGGTTGTTGAAACAAATCCCAGAATTAACAACCAACACTGTTCCTTTAAGCAAGGGACATAGATGACTTGTTGCCAGAGGTCATGTTGTGCACAATCAACAATTCACATTTAATCTATGAAATTATCAATCCATCACAAATATGCTAATAAGGATGTTAACCCATTATCTGGGAATGTATAGTGAAATGTCAACTTTTGAGTATACATGATTAACCATTTTCTCCAGCTAAATTATGAGCAGTGTTGAATGTGATATGAGAAAAACCTGAGATTCAGTTTACAGATATTACAGTAACTTACAGTTACCTTGAAAAGTCTAAAAAGTCCCCATATACTGTAATATAGTTTGCCTGATGCTTACAAAATCTCTGCTGTTTGTTTATTTCTTCTCCAGTTTTATCCAATGTCATTGGTGCAATGACCATTGCTATAAAAACCACTGGCCATTATGACCCTTGAGCAGTATTTGTATGTGCTTTGTAATGACATTTAGTAAAGTAATGCCTGTTTCCTTTTTGAGGTATAAAAAACAAATACAATATCTTATTTAGAGAGAGAAATGTGTTTTTTGGTTACACCAGCAACCTTTACATGCAACCCATTACCTGTTAATAATCTTAATGTCTTCGGGACAACTGATCATAATCTTTTTTTCTATTTTAATGTTTGTTGCATGTTGATAGATTTTGTTCACATGCACATGTGAATGGATATATTTACAGTACATTGGTTAGGGTGGATATAAACAGTATATTTGGAATGATGTAAATCTCTATATGTAAACATCATGAGCCAGTAGGGCTATTCATGTCGGTTCACATGCTCTGCTTTGTGCCCTTTTAGATGTTTGTTTGACCAGATATACTTTCAATCCAATTGTTCTGTCATCACTGTAAATATGGAAACAATTTAAGCTCCCCTTTAATCTACACTCACCATCCCCACTTATTTGTAATAATCATCTGTTCTAGATTCATTCATAAATTATGGGATGCAGAAAGCATCTGCTATCTTTTGGGAAATTATTCTGTCATGTCAAAATTGCGTCATTTCGATTCTCGTTTCTAAATTTGCACTGTCGTATTTATGCCTGTGATTGCAATTGTTTTCGTACTCTGTGACCAAAATGGATTTTGGGACCCATTACTGACTATAGGCACTAGACGTAGTAAAGTTTACCGCTTAATGAACTTGTCGAATAAGTTAAATTATGACAGATGTGTCTGTTGTTCGTTTTCACCTGCTAATCATTCCAATTTGCTGTTGTATATTTTTTTCTTATCAAAAGCTTAGTGGCCTCATTTCTTGTCCCAATCCATGAAAAACATCTCTGCTTTTCATTTTTCTAATTGATTTTGTCTTTTTGGTCCTTTGGGTCACACCAGCAAAAAGGCAGATGCCTAAGGATTCCCTTGACTGATAACACACAAAAGATTTTACTGCCCTCCATCCTCCTCTTCATGGTGTTGCTTTCTTGGCAGGACTGTGTGGATGTGAACGGCAGGCTGTGTAGATGCTGCCCTTTGCTCGTGTGTGTTTTGATTTAAGCTTGTTTAGTAGAATTGAGACCACATGAACTGGAGGAAGCTTTTTAAAGTGACTCCAAATGTTCCCATGTCTTCAGGCCTCCACATGCACACTCAAATACACACTTTCTCTGCTGTAATAAACTATGTTAGCTGTTCTGTAGTAACAGTTTCCTATGAGCTAAGCAATGGTTTACCACTTAATGGTATACTGAAGACTTTTCATAGAAAACTTTTAGGGCTCAATCAACATTTAGAGCTATAGTTCGTTCAAAGTTGAAAACTAATTATTTATTCACTCTGACACTTTTTCAAAAAAATTTTTTTTTTTTTTTTTTTTTTTAAGATGATATTTGGAAGAAAGTTAAAATAATGCTAGATCTCGTTAACTTTTATTACAACAGTAGAAGAAAGTAAGTTAAATTACTTTCTATTTACTCATCATCAAATGGTTCCAAACCAAAGTTATTTTTTTCTGTTGAACACGAAATACAATATTTTGAAAATTGGAAACCATTGACATCCATAGTAAGAAAAACAAATGCTATGGATGTCAATGGTTTCCAACATTTTTTTTCAAATATCATCTTTTGTGATGATGACAGAATTTTCATTTTTTGGTGAACAAACCTTTTAAATTCGTTTGGAATGACAAAACATGACACATTTTTACATTTTTGCTTGATTTCACAGTCCCAAAACATGTATTGTGTACTGTCACATGACTCTATCTTTCCTTCTTTTTCCTCCATAAGATGATCATACAGTTGAATGTGGTAGGTCATTTTCTTTCTTCTTCCTTTTTTTCTCTCCCCATTACTCTCTTGATCTGTTTTTAATCCTTTTATTATTATCATATATTCCTCATATTGCTTTCCCAGTGGAGGACATAGAAGGTACACCATAACTTTAACTTTGGTTGGCCTATTAGATGTCATAGCCATTAGATCATTAGCTGAGAACCCCTGTATGTGGTAACAGAGTACCAAACAATGAAGACATGGCTGATTAGCATTCATTGGACCACAACCTTCTAATGGAGCGTAGCAGAGAGTGTAAAGGGGACAAGAGTTCACTACCCTACCGTATATCTCTCATACACAATACATCTCTGTCCTTAACAACTACGCCTTACATTTTAGATGAAATTTGTATGATGAGTGCTTAAATGAATCCCATCCATTTTAGTTTTTCTCCATGATAGACTGTGTGAATGTGAACGTGACTTCATTCCCCCAGTAATTCATAGTTGTATTGTTGTGTGAGATGCAAAAGATGTTTTAAATAACTTCTTTTACCCCATCTGTAAGGTACGTATTGAATGCATTATGTATTGTGTCTAATGGAAAAAGGAAATCAGTTTTTTGGCCCACGTGGAAAGTTGAATGTTGAATGTGAATGCTGCCAATAGATCCTTCGACCTGGTTCAGATGTAGAGAATCAATGATAAATAAGAAATATGGTAGCTGTACAGCCATTTGAAAGTTTTGGGTCAGTAGGATTTTTTTTTTTGCAAGAAGTCTCAATAATGCAGGAGGAAATGCTGTAAAATATTATTACAAATTAAAAGATCTGTTTTCTAATTTTAATATTTTTTTAATGGAATTTATTTCTGTTATATAAGCTGTATGAATTTTCAGCATCATTGCTCCAGAGGTCATTCTAATACTGATTTGGAGCAAATTTTTCTTATCTGTGCTGAAAACCATTTACTTTTTATTTTGTTTTGTGGAAACTGTGATGCTTTTGTTTTTCCAGGATTTTTTTTAAACAGAATAGCATTTCAGCTACACAGAAGAGTGTCATTAATAAGTTATATTTCAATAAATACAATGTGAAGTCAATTTATTGCATTCTTTCAATGTAATGCATTCTTCCTAAATAAATGTATTCATTACAAATCCTACTGACCTCAAACTGTCGAATGGTATAATCATTGTCAGTTGTTTATATACCTACAAGCTGAACTGACAGTCTTTCAGTGTACAGGAGTTCTTCTGTTTTTCTCTCTAATATAAATCTGTCCTGGTTCCTTCTGCCTTTCATAATTTGAAGAGGAGAATGAGTTTGCCTCGTATTTAAGTGGACTCCATGTTGGTGAGCTCTTTTTGATTATGCTTTGTGTTTGTCCTCTGTCCCTTACTGTACCACTTAATTCAAGTTTGTGTATCCCATTTTATTTCAGTCTCCCATACCTGTTTTGTGTAATGTTACCTCTTATTGCCCTCCCTCTCTTTCTCTCTTCTGTGCGTGTTGGACAAGAATATTTTTTTGACATGTAGCTGCACACCGTTCCATGTCCTTCTGGCCTAACAAATTACTTCTGGACTTCCCTATTTGAAAGTCTTTTGAACATTTTAAGATTTTGTTTTTGTTAGTATCAATTCCTGAGTGATGTTCAGTTTCATTCACAATGCAAAGAAAATTATTAAACTGAAATATCTGATACTAGTGAAATCTAAGTGATAATTCCCACCCCCCCAGGTCTGTGGTTATAAACAAAAAGAGGTACATTTGCTCTAATTTCTCTTATAGCTGTCCTGAGCAGCTGTACTTTCTGATTTTTCTGTGTGTTGGCAGTGTTTTAGTTTAAATAGCTCTTTGTAGATGTTAAACATATTGCCGTTAAAAGCACTGGTTCATTTCCAGGCTTTGTGGTGGAGGTCCGGCAGACTCTTGATGTGGTGTGTGTTGGACACTGGGCTATTTGAAGGCCAGCTCTCAGTCAGGCCTCAGTCTGGTTTCCATCTCTAGCATTAGTGTGTGGAAAATGAGTGTGCTGTAGCATTCTCATTATCTGTCACCGCACAGGCTCGTGTACTCTGTTGTACAGTATTCCCGACTGGGACAGCTCTGGGACAGTGGTCACAAATTGTACTGTGTTTCCATGGGGTCTTATAGTATTAAATGTCTCAAGTAGTACGAAAACACTTATTTATCATTTGCAAGGCTCTTCAGTTTCAGTTCTTCAGTCATTTATTGTCTCTGGTTTATGTTCTGTAATCCGTTCTAGATCCATTTTAGGTTTCCATATCTTCTTAAGTTGTGCAAATCAGTTTTTTTGTTTCATTTTAAAGGATCCATATGTGTAATGTGAAGGAAACTGTTGTTGTTTGTGTTTTGGTAAATTGATATGCGTGTAGGAACATTGTTCTTAAAAAAAAAAAAAAGTTTTAAAAAGATTTATTGCTCACCAAGGCTGCGTTGATTTGATTTAAAAATACAAAAGTAATGTTGACATTTTATATGCTGTTTAAAATCATCTGCATAATTGTCATATATTTGTAAATGTAGTTAATTACTGTGATTCCAAAGCTGACATTATATCACCCAGTCCAGTTTGGTGATTTGGTGCATAATAATATAGTGTGCAGCTTAATATGTTTGTTTTCAGAGTTCTCTGATGATGGGAAAGTACAGAAGACAGCATTTGTTTTTTTAAATATAAAAAAAAATGTAACATTCACAAATGCAATTACAAGGGTTGGCTGAATAAGATTATAGATTTCTTTAATAATTCTTTTGAATGATTTGTGTGTTAATTGATTAGATTTTTTGTGTATAATTATATTTTGTTTGTTGGGCTATTGTACAGTATGTTTTCCCTCCTGTTTCTTGCTTACTACTCGTTTTACAAAGCTTTTTTTGCCTCAATTTCCCTCCTTTTTCTTGTCTTTTTTTGTCTTTCTTATGTCTCTCTTTCTCACTAGTAAAACATTAGTCTGTTTATGTAAATCCTAAACCGCTGTCCAGCCACTCATTTAACTCTTTTGATTTCACCGGCGATCCTGTGGGTAGAAAGTTTATAAATAAAGCCACACAGTCCTGTCTGCCAAGCTCAATCAAGCACCGTCATTCTATAGGGATAACCTTTTCAGTGTTGCGCCTCTCACTTTTTTCCCCCTCTTGTTTTCTGCTATGCTTTCATTACCGGCCTTCTGACCTTAGCCTCTCCTCTTCCTCCCAACGGCCAAAGCACCTCGAGGTCTGGTCCCTGGACAGATTTTTCTAGCTTCCGTGCCCTGCCATGCCTTACATATTCCATGTAACGGGAGATTTCTGACCTCTTTAAAATCATAAAACCTCCTTTACAAGACCCATCATTGTGCTCTGTCTTGCCTGCAGTCTAATTCGCTGTTATGATTTGAACCTGGTGTGGTAGTAATGTAAGACTGTACAACACTGATGCTTTGCTAGTTCTGCTCCACCCTGTGTCAAGGGGATAAAGGGGTGTCAGGAGTGCAAAGATGTATTTTAATCCCAAGTGTGCCATCCATTCATGTACATCAACAGTAAGAGCTTCAGCTACAACCAGTGCATATGTGTGTATGTGCAGAGGTGTGTGAAATGAAAGAAAAGTTCTGGGTTGCTTTGAAGATGGAGGGTTGATGGCTACTGTGGCTTTGTTTAAATTCACCATAATGCTATCGTTCAAAGGGACATTCATACATTTTTATACTGTTATTTTATGTGTTCATCTAGGGTGAATTAAATCAATTTAAAGTGACAGGAAAGACTTTTCTTTTTAGTGCATGTTCACACTTTTTTGATTCAATTAATGTGTGGTTCTTTTAAATAAGTGTAAAAGCTGCCATCTAAATCTTGATGCACTAAACAAGCAGACCAAATGTCTTCTGAAGACATCTGACTTGATGTTGCAATAAAAAAGGACACAATGTCCAAGCATGCCTGTTTTTTTTTCCTTCACATTGCAGCAGATCTTTGTGTAACAGGAATTCTTGTGCTATTTTGTGCTTTTACACATTTTCTAAGCTCTTCAAAAGCTAACACATTAAAATGACTGTGGTGGTTGAATGTGTCATTTATGTATGCGTACCTACAGTATTATATTCCCATTTTTGGTTAATATGTGTGAGCATGATTTGATGTGAATGCAGGATTGCAGTGATCTGCTAATCGTAATGACCTTTTTGCACAATGAGGGCAGCCACAATTAGGAGAAGTTGAAAAGACCGGCGACGGGAGTCAGAAGAAAGAACAAAAGGGAAAACATTTGGGGGGAGAAGCTAAAGCTGGGAAAGCCATCAGCCCCCGGAATCCAATTAAGGCAGGAGTTATGGAGAAGTGGAGACGTGTTTTAGACTGAAATAAAAAACGCTCCATTTCCAAAATGAGTTTATCTCATCTGTCCACAGGTTCACTCCTGGAGGAGGAGCACAAGGGCCAGAAGCCTCCAGGCCTGTAGCTCTGCAAAGCTTTCGATTACCATGCTTTTTCCCTACACTGACCCCGGATCAGGTGGATGCACATTACTATAATCGGCTGAAGTCACTGGGATCTTAATTTGGAGGGGTCCTTGTTTCTAATTTTGTGTGTATGGTAGAGAAGATTCCAATTAGCCATGGACATCGAGAGCAAATGTGCGTCTCTTTGTCTGATTTGTAGCCAGTATGTAAAGTGGATGATTATAGTCTCTGTGTTCTTTACTCATTGTTTGGCTGTCCATCTGTGATGGTCAGGAGTGGCCAGACTTCACAGTGGTTCAGTGAATAGGTTTTGTGCGTCTGTTGATGAAGCTTGTGTGTGGGTGTTTTGTATCTTTGATTGAAGGAGCAGGTGATTGATGAAACTAACAGAACTGTGTCCCCCAAACGAGCCTCTTGCATTTATAGTTCAGTTACTTGCTAAGCCTGCTAGTGATGACCGGCTTGACCTGACAGCCCACTCTGTTTGTCACGAAGTAATGCAACTTCAAAAACTCAACATTTTGACTTTCACTCGGCCTGGTCTCACTCGTCAAAATGTTTTTATAATCCTTTTTTTTTTTTTTTTTAGCAAATAACGGATATCCATAAATCATAATATGAAATGGTATGCATTTAAAAAACTTTTCATTCAGGTAATATTCATAATAATGTTGCATATTAATAAGGTATATAATGTATAATAATTGTGTAAACACAGTATATGTGCTGTAAAGGTTAATAATTATTATTTCTAAAATGTTTCATGTTGGTAATGAATTAGTGTGTTGTTATACTTCTACATTTTATTATCAAGTTTATAAAATTTTTTACTAACTACATTCGTCAGTCACATTTACGTTTACTAATTACTAATGCACACATAAATTTAATAATTCATATTCAGTTCATTATTCTATTCAAATACACAGTATATATTTCATATTTTAACAATTCTGTCTCTAACACATTCCATTCTAAATATGTAATTTAGGACAGGACAGAGGGAAAAACAAATATCACTCCCTTAATACATGTCTATTTTCTTTCGGCAAGCAGGAACGAAGAGCCTGTATTGAGCGCAAGCCTGTAACACTTGGGCAGAACACGACTTTCCACTTATGCAGCACAATGGAATCCACTCCTACAGTCTGTTTCCCCTAGACGGCCATTCTTAACGAGTTCAACATGATTCAGAGCAATGCCCAATACATATTTCAAATAGCACTACTAAATACTTGTTTTTCTTTAATCGTTGCCTGTGATGGTTATCCATCTTCTCCTCTGGATCCAGGCAGCCAGTTTGTGCTCATCATCTGTGGGAATGCAGAAAGACAAGTGGCTTTGGTAAACCGTTTGTCAGAGTATACAGAAAGACCCGTTTCCCCATTTAAGAGATGGACTATAGTTAGTGCGCACATGAGATGAGATCAGACGATTCTGGTACGTGAGATTTGCGCGGGAAACTTCTCAATGTTTGATGCTGGGGGTCTCGCAGACACCACCCCAGGGACCTGTACTCCAGCGCTAAGCCCTTCCACAGATCACTGTAAAAGAGTGTGGGAGTGAGTGAAGGCCATATGTCTGTCTATCTGAGTGGATCGTTCACATCATGTTCGACAAGGAACTCTCCGCTAACCTTGTTTGAGGTGGAAGGTGTAGGCCGAGGCATTCACAGGAGAAAACTTAGATCATTTCCTCCTTTCAGGAAACCTTGATGCTATTTGCACTGGAATATTGCTGACTTTTACAATACTATATCCACTTTCATGCTCTCATTCTGTGAGAAGTGCCATACTTGAAAATTTACCACATGATTAAGTACGACCTACAAGCACAGGACAAGGATTATGCGTTCTAAAATAATGGATAAAAGACTTAGTCAAGGGTTGTAAACCAAAAGATGATGGGAAAATAGAGGCGCTCTTTCTATGAAATCATTTTCAATTTGACTGATCACTCTACAGAGTATTATGATTCCCCTCTTTGACCTTTTTCTGCTTTTCTTATCTTTTTGATAAATGTGAATGTGCATCATTCCGTATCCACACAGGGAGTTAATGCATTTGAAGGGTATTACCCCTCGTCATGCTCAACGTTTTTGAATCCCTCTGGGCTTTTACCTCACATGTATACTAAATTTCTTCCATGGCTGTATGCTATTATTGCTGTGGAAAATGGGCATACGGGAGCCATGGCAGCTCTCAGGCGATTGTGTGTGCGGTGGCAGCGCGTGTCTTTCTGTGTTTACACTGAATTTGGGCCTTTTTCATTGTTTTTCCTTCCACGTCTCAGTGGAAGAACAGGTTTGATTTGTGGACTGCTAGTTGGTGATGGTAGGTTGCGTAGCTCTGAGGCCCAATTAACTTGTCACGCCACAGTGCACGCCATTAGGAGGTGCATGTTTGGGCCTCTGCAGCGGGCATATGTTCGTCTTCTAGTTTGTGCTGTCATATTCTTAGGAGAGCTGGAAGAAAACTGTCCTTTGATAGCTGGCTTTCTCTTTTTAGATTTATCTCTGTCCCCAAACCAGAAGGCTCTTGGCTGAGCATTTCTAATACACTCAAGCTGCCTTCGTCACCCCACATGTAGATTTGTCTCGCAAAAACCACGTCCTTTGGAAAAAGAGTGAATTAAGGTTTCCTGACAAGAAGCAGGCCAAAATGTAGAAACATTTTTGCTCAGACTGGAATGGATTAATTTCCATGCTTTTCTCTCCTTAATTTTGCCTTAATCAGTTCCTGGGACTAGGGTTCAAAAGGGGAGTAGAGTTGCTTGCGATCTGAGCCTTGACTTATTTATCCTCATTGAGATAGAAGGTAATATTTCGCTTATTTGAATTGAGCTGTCTCTCTGGCTTTAAGTGATTTTGAAGGGTCCCGATTACGAAGTGTCTTCAGGCATAGAACCTCAATTTGCATTGACTTACCTCACTCGAGCAGTCGTAATAAAAGCTTTGCACCTGCTCTGTGCTCAGGAAAACAGAGATTCCCAATGCCAGAGCCAATCGACTATCGAAACTGAAAGATTTGAAAATTGAATAGAACAAGCCATTTATTTTTTTGCTTACTAAAGGTCACATTCTCTTAGAAGGACTGATTTCTTTCAGATTGCCAACTGGTACTTTTTCCCCCATCAAATGTTGCTTATTTATGTCAGGTAATCACCCATATTCCTACCATGTACATAGTTTTGGATGTTTTTATTTTTTTCTCTAGTAAGGACTGAGCTTCAGCGGCTAAACGTCAAGTACCACGAGCACAGAGACCAAGAATGAGTGGAAGAATGCTCTGTTCTAAACGTTTGTAACTAAATCCCCACTGTGGAACCACACAAACACTTTATGTTGTGGTACAGCGAGCACTTGACTTACGGTGTGTTTCATATGTATCCCAGCGTAGGTCCCCACCAGCCCTTATTAGGTGACTCTGTGGAAAAGAACAAGCTGTAAAGAATGCAGGGTCTCTCCACGGCTGCACATCTGTGCTCCGCGGTCTCTCTGTGCTTTGGAAAGTATTAAAGGAGGACTGGATCAGGTTTTTTTTTTTTTATTCCCCTTTTTCTCAGTCCATAATTTTCTTGCTGCTGTAATCTTACTTGGGCATCTTGCATCATATCCCTGTGTTCATTAATCACAGTAAAAAAAAAAAAAACAAGAAAAAAATGCAGTATAGACAGGAGGGGAAAATGCCTTACGCAGAGATGGGGTATTAGGTGTCTCTGGTTTGGGCTGTGCTAGACTAACTAGCATCTGTCATGAATATAAAACCTTGCTGCTTAAATGAGGGGTACGTTTTGAGTTTTGATACAGTCTGGGGTCATTAAAGACAGACTGGTGCTGTCCAGAGTAATCAGACAGGAAGTTTTGTGGTGACGTTTCTAACAGCCTTTTAGGGCATGAAAAATCAAACCGTGGCAATGACTTTGTCCTGAAATAGCCCACCTCCTGCCATGTCCCCATGAAATACGTAACCTCAGATATTTCGGTCTGGTTGTTTTGTTACCTGGACGTGGATGAAAGAACCACAAGTCGGTTCATATGATGGTGGCGCACAGGAAAATCTGTTCTGATCGGTCCCAGACAGAATCTGTGGACTTTCTTTTTTTTTTTTTCTCTTATTCTTCTCCATTTTTTTGGATGAAAATCTGAGGAATGGGTTAGATATGGTTAAATGTTGTAAATGGAAAAAATAGTGCTAAACACTTAATGTGGATGAAAGTGTATTCGATATAGCAAAATATTTAATGAAGGGGAAAGGAGTGAGGGAAATGTATTATTTTATATTACCTCCATAAGCTCAAACTAGTACAGGTGCAGGAGGCTGGGTGAAAGATTTGTGAACGTGACAGAAAAGAATGAGTAAGTGTAAAAGTGTTAAGGTCCAATAAGTCATCTATGACTACATCATATCCTCACTCCCAAATGTACATAAGAATGCTGTTGTTCTTTCGTCTTATTTGTTTCTCCTTTCCTTTCCAGCGGGCCTGCGGAGGAGTTTTCGTCTCAGCAGAAGAGATAAGAAGACAAATAAATCAATGTATGAAAGTAAGAAAAGTGAGCAGTATGACACAGCTGATGTGCCCACTTATGAAGAGGTGACAACCTACTGCAGGAAGCACGGCGACAGACACAGGCTTGTCGTGTTAGTTGGTAAGTGTCAAAACATTATCTGAAAAGTTAAAGTTAAGTAAAAGTTAAGCCAAATCTCAAAACTGTCTTATTGTGTGACTGTCTCAAGTATAGTTTGTTAAAAACTACAACTCTCATTAATTAATAAGAAAATAGGAAAAAAATAAGTGAAAATTCTTCAGGAATATATATTTTTTATAAGTGTCTTTTGTAAATGACAATAGTTTTTTCATCCATACATTTTAAAAAACATAGGTACTTAGTACATTTTTGTCACTGAAAACCATTGTGACACTATATGCTAATTTATTAGTTAAAGGAAAAGATTATGTAATTGAAAAAGATTATGTTATGTTATTTTATTAACATAAAAAGATTATGTAACTGAAGCTCATCTGTTTTTTTCCCTCTTTTTTCTTCTTCTTTTTTTCACATAATTAACTTTTTTGGAACCACTATAAAATTAAGTTTTGTTGTTTATCCTTTTGGTGTGACACCTCTATTTATCGAAAAAAAGTCCAAGTTCGACAAGTCATGGAGAAAATATTGTTAATAATTTCATATAAAATAGATAGAAATATACAGTAGTGGATACAAAACCTTTCATCAAAGTTGTCCTAAAACTATTGCTATGCTAAAGTTGTCCTAAGCTATACTCATTCTTGTCTCGCAATATCACACTCGCCGCAGTGAGATCTGGCTGTATATCAGCACTGGTGGGACACTAAGGCAACACACGCCTCCCACAAGTGCTGATATATAGCCATATTGCACTGCTACGAGTGTGATATTGCGTTTATACAACAGTTCGACGGCATAATCATGTTTATAAAAAAGAAATTCAAACACGAAGAGTCTAAAAACCCTTTAGTATGTGGAACTACTTTCTTCCGCCATTCATTCATTCACTCACTGACATCAGAACAGCAGAAGCAGTTACAAATTCACCAACTTCACTTTAGAGCTAGTATTTGAAGGATTCTCCTGCATGATGTATAAAGGTGATGACAAAACAGGTGATTTTGCTGACATTTTAAGATTATGAGGCTGAATCAATGCATGAAATGCCATCTGTCTACAGAGATTTCTCCCTACAGTGTTAGTCTACAGTATTTTTTCTGTTTCAATCGGGAGATCACAATAATTAACCCCGAAAAAAACAAAACGCTATCACTACCAGGTTGCTGTTGTTTGTGATAAGGAAAAAACGCTTAACACTTGTGGGCATTTCTTCTTTCTTTCTGTTTACTGAACTAGTCTGCAGTAGCGAAAACAGGGGAGTCATTAGAAACAGATGGCCAACCAAAAAGTAACTCATCCCATCTTACTCGATACACTACAATTACTATGGTATAAATACAGCACTACAACGTACAAAATAGAGAAATGGACTTAGAAAGTCGCTTACCAGTTTTATAATGATTTGATCAGCTGTAGTTTAAAATTACGCGGGGTTATTCCTCCTCTAAGGGCTTATTATGCGGTCTCTGTCGCCAACTTGTGGATGGACAATGTCAACCGTCTTTCCTGTGGTCAGACAGGCTAATGGCCGCCGATGCGCTGTCTCTCAGAAATTATAAATAATTAAAAATAGGCACTATCCTTATACATAAACTGCATAGTTGCAATCTAAACAACTATATTCTCGACTAAAAAAAGCCTCAAAAGTACATTTTGTCATCCAACAACAGCAATATTTGTCAAACTGTAGAGTGTCCTCTGCTTGTTGCTGTATGTGGGCTGAGTAATACAAGGCTGAAGGGTGATAAGGCTGGTAGAGTGCTGTTACTGGCAGAATATCGCACGGCTATCAGCCAATCAGATTCAGGAACCAGACAGAACTGTTGTATGTATATGTATGTATATGTGTGTGGAAAATGCATTGTTCTTCACCAAACTGTTGTTGGATTGTTGGAAGAAGTTGCTGTTGGAGGGTGTTTTGGTACCATTCTTTATTCATGGCTGTGTTTTTGGGCAAAATTGTGAGTGAGCCCACTCCCTTGGATGAAAACCAACCCCACACATGAATAGTCTCAGGATGCTTTACTGTTGGCATGACACAGGACTGATGGTAGCGCTCACCTTTTCTTCTCCAGACAAGCCTTTTTCCAGATGCCCCAAACAATCGGAAAGGGGCTTCATCTGAGAATATGACTTTGCCCCAGTCCTCAGCAGTCCATTTGCCATACTTTTTGCAGATGATCAATCTGTCCCTGATGTTTTTTTTGGAGAGAAGTGGCTTCTTTGCTGCCCTTCTTGACACCAGGCCATCTTCCAAAAGTCTTCGCCTCACTGTGCTTGCAGATGCGCTCACACCTGCCTGCTGCCATTCCTGAGCAAGCTCTGCACTGGTGGCATTCCAATCTAGCAGCTGAATCCTCTTTAGGAGACGATCCTGACGCTTGCTGGACTTTCTTGGATGCCCTGAAGCCTTCTTAACAAGAATTAAACCTCTTTCCTTGAAGTTCTTGATGATCCTATAAATTGTTGATTTAGGTGCAATCTTAGTAGCCACAATATTCTTGCCCATGTAGCCATTTTTATGCAACACAATGATGGCTGCATGCGTTTCTTTGCAGGTCACCATGGTTAACAATGGAAGAACAATGATTTCAAGCATCACCCTCCTTTTAACATGTCAAGTCTGCCGTTCTAACCCAATCAGCCTGATATAATGATCTCCAGCTTTGTGCTCGTTCTCACCTTAGTTAACAAGACGATGACTAAAATGATCTCAGCAGGTCCTTTAATGATAATAATAAGATGCAGTGAATGGTTTTTTTCAGGATTAAGTTAATTTTCATGGCAAAGAAGGACTATGCAATTCATCTGATCACTCTTCATAACATTCTGGAGTATATGCAAATTGCTATTATAAAAACTTAAGCAGCAACTTTTCCAATTTTCAAATTTTTATGCAATTCTCAAAACCTTTGACCACGACTGTATATATAATCTCTTTCTTTCAAAAATGGTGCTTTACCAAAAAAAATTGACTGCCTGTTTGTCAACTAACCATATGTAGGCTTGTTTGGTTTGGTTAGCTCAGCATGTGCACTTAATATTTTCTTTCTACTGTTGAGACCATTGCACAAATCAACACACTATTTTGAGGCTCCACATAAACAGCGCTTTACCCACAACAGCACTCGACTGCAGCCCATAAATCCTGCCTGCAGTGGGACTCTCACTCAAGCCGGCCCTCTGTAGACCCCTGAAGCTGACAGGACCAGCTGAGGATTAATTCATCTGTGGCACTTCATTCGCAGCGCTGGTGTTCTTTCGGAACATTTTATTCTTTCGTAATATTATTCACCAATGAATCGTTAACACTTGTTTTCAAGGGAACGAAGCGAAGGTGAAGCCCCAAAGAGACGTCAGCTTTTTAAAGTGAAAAAGCTTGAAATCTTATTAGATTTTTATTTTTTTTGTCAGATGTCTGATTAGGTCTTTGTTTGCCAGAAATTCTGGATAGAGGATTTAGAGTTCAGAACAATGAATTAAGTGTTTCATAAAAGTGTGAACAAAAAGTAATTTAGATTTGTATGACAGATAGCTTGAGGCTTTCAGCTTCTTTTTTTCCCATTATTTTATTTTAAGTCTTGAAATGCTGCTTTAACCATTTTTATCGACTTTCTTAACTCTAAAATAAGTTCTAAAATAAGTGGTTTTGTTGTTGTGAAAAATTCCTCATTTGCTGACAAGTAATGTTCTCCAGGTGCATCAAATATTTCATGCACAAATCTGTGAGAGGTAGCACAGGGTCATGGTTCACTGCAAAAGACCAGGCCGTGTGTTTGAGAACGCAGCACAGCATATGGATTCTATCACAGTTTTGTTGGTGCATGTAATTAACAGTGTATGTGTGTGCACTCCTTTATGAGAAAATCTATAAGTTGGTCTGTTTAATTAATCAAACTTTTTTTTGTGTGTCAGGGTGCCCTTGTACTGAAAGTCAAACTAACAGAAATATTTTCAGTTCATGGATGTATTAGGCATGACAAAACCAAGGATGCTAGTCTGCTGTCTTTTCTCTCAAAACTGTTATTCTGTGCCTTGAGGTCAAGTTTTGAAAGGATAGGTCAAAACTTTGCTGTTAATTTACTCACCATCAGGCTATTCAAAATCCGGGCAAATTTTTTGAAGACTGAAAAAAGTGTTTTAGATCTAACTGTGGTGACTGGTGATTTCATTATATACAAAGCTACCACTTTGAGGATCAAAAAATGTACAATCAAAACAAAATTAATTAGTGTAGCTCCTGATAAACTTATGAACCTTGTAACTTATGAAATCAATCCATTAATCTGTGCAAAAATCATTATTTATTAGTGTTTTAAATCATTTCTAGCTTAGAATGATTTCTTCACAAAATCTCAGATATATCCTCATGAACCACAGGTATTAATTTAGTTTTGTCTGCATGTGTTCTTTGTCGTCTATTCTGTGTATTTTTTTATTCTTATCGCAAGTCGTTTGATTGCATTTAATAATACAGACATCTATGATGGCATTTGACAGTTTTTTCTTTGTCAACGTGTCTTTCATTTTTGTGCTTTTTCATGTAGTTGTTTTTTCATCTCTATTTTCTTGCTATTGTTTAAGCAGGGATTTATTTAAAAGCACATTAAACTTTTACACTCCTTTTAGGCATTTACCCCTATCTGCGGACAACCGGGTCAGACAAAGTGTTCTGCAACAAAATGGTTTATTCCCCTTAGCTTTCTCTAACACGACTGACCCACAGTTTGCGGTTTGGTTTCAAACGTCTTTCCAGACGAATCAAGATCTTATCTGTTTGGATACATATTAATCCACCAGCCAAAGTCAACACATTTAACACATGCGCAGCTTTGGAGCCCAACATTGTGTTTTAACTGAAACCTGATTATTTAACATAGCAAACGATCTGTTTTTTTCTACATGTTTGAGTTAAGATCGAAGAGATTTCAAGTTGATATTGTGGTATTTCAGACCCAGACAAAGTAACTCTGGAGCAGAAGAATGACCATTCAGGAAAACGATGATCTAAAGGAGCTATCTGTTCAAACACTGGATCACATTCACAAATTTCCTTTTTATATCAGAATTTTTCGTACACTTTCCAAACATCTCTGTCTGGGCTTTTATAATTGAACATTACAATGTTGGGCTACAATGTGTTTTTTCTTCCTAGAACTATCAAGTGCAATTTTTTACACATCTGAGCAGTTGGCAAAGTCCTGTACAAGTAGCTTAGTGCCCAGTCTCTCCAAAGTGTTCAATCTCGCCAAAACAACTTTTATAGTTAATTTATCACACATTTTAAGGCTTTGAAAGGTTATTTATCGGACACACTTGGTGGAATATGTTGATCTCGATAATAAGAGGACATGATGATCGCATTTTCAGGGGCAATGATAGAAGCTTGGATGGTGGTCCCCCACGTTTAGCTCGCCTCAAGGTTAACTGCATCTGCTCTGTGCTTGGCCTGGAAGTTATTAAACCTTTCATATTAGCCTTCTCCCCTAATGAGAGCCCTAATGACTACTGACACTTTTACGACTCTCGCAACCTACCCCTCTGAGTATGTGCATACAGTTGGATTGAAAAACAATTACTCAAATGTGTTATTTTATTAGGGCTGTTGAAGAGTAAAGGGCTAGTTTTTGTTTGGGTCATTAAAGTGAATGACAATGAACAGAATAACCTGGGGAAAAAAAAATGCACTAAGGAAAATCTGTTAACCTTTCTGACCCACCACCATGGCTACGTCTTATTTGAAGACTGTTTAGACTGTAGGGAACTGGCTGAAGCTCTGTGCTTGAACTCGGACTACAGGTTTAGTGCTGTTCGTGGCTTTTGGGATACAAGTGGCCATACATCAGAGACGGTTGCAGAGATGAGTGATTGAGGACTTTAAACTCATTTAGTGCTCATGATGAGTGAATAGAATGGCCAAGGGACTACGGACCATTTGTCTTCCCTTTGACAAGGTTTCTACATGGACCTGGAAGCAGGCAGACTGGGCCTAGTAAGGTCTGGAGATTAACATCGCCAAAAACTGTTTTTTAAAAACTGAGTCCTTTTAAGGGAAAGGAGCGCTTTCGTATGAAATATGGAAACGTGTATTATGATGTATTTGTTTTCCTTTTCCACCTATACATATATGCACATACATAAACTTACACTTTTTAAATATGGGTTTCAAACAGGAGTTACACATTACTCAGTGACCCTAAAACATTTAAAATAATCTCCTGTTTCCTCAGTGCAATAAATCAGTGTCTTACTCTTCTATCACAGTGGAATAAGGATAACACGTTTTGCACCGTCATGAGCTTCTTATAGAATCATGTGTGTGTGTGTCTGAAAGTCTATGATGCATCAAATGAAAATGTGTATTCTCCCTACGAGTTGGAAAAACATCTGTTTTGTGTTCTCTAACTTATAGATTTTGATTTGTGGATGTCTCGTAGCAGTCATTAAAGGCTAATAGAAAAACCACGCTTGACTCATTGCGTTATACTGTGTGAATCTTGGCCTGTCTTTGGGCCTAGACATGCAGAATTGCATTAGGGGATAAAAAAAAATTATGCACTTTTGCTGCAAATGTGGCTCAGACTGTGCGACTACAGGAATTGTAAGGAGATGCAAGTATGAGGAATGTCTGACTTGAGTTTACTACATCATCCTTGTACAGTGGAAAATATTTGATTTGTGTATCTGTTTCATTTGTATTGAATTGGAATATAATGCATGAAAAGCACAGACAGGATGGAATTTACTGAACAAAATCATGTTTTAAATAGCAGTTTATAATTTTTAACTATTGAATGAATAAACCACAAAACATTTAGGTTACAGTAAGATTTATTTTTTGATAAATTAAGTGAAAACATTAAAATATATTTAAAATTACTTAAACTAAAGATTTTTTGCTATTGATGGAAAAAAAGTTGCTAGTAATGTTAAAAAATAAAATAAAATATATTTAATTGAAAATAAACATTTTGAAAAATATTAATTTACCCTTTCTTCTTGTCTGTCTCTGTTTGCTTCTGCAGGTTCTACTGGTGTTGGTTTGAACGAGCTCAAAAGGAAGTTGTTGATATCCGATCCTCAACATTTTAGTGTCACCATCCCACGTAAGTCCTTTCTTATGTGTAAAAGTACTGTGACAAAGTAAAAAAAAAAAAAAGAAGAATTTGAAAAAATATAATCATCATACATTTTTATTTATTTATTTGTGGTTGGTTGGTACAGTAGTATACTTCACCATTGGAGCAATGGCTCTCTCACCTCATCGGTCTATCATTAACAGCAGCTCTTCTGTCTGTGACCGTCACTCCTCCTCTCTTCCTTACGCATCCAGAAGCGCATAATCCAGGAAAATACCTTTGAGCAGATATTCTGAGGACAAATAAATATGGCTGTCATTTATGTATTTAAACAGGCTGAAACTGTGGAGAAATTGCATATTTAGAGGCACGAAACTCTGAGACGGTACTTGGAAGTTTGAGGGAGTTGGAGACAGTGGCTAGAAAAGCCACGACTGTTGATATAACACTGGGATGTTTGTTACATTCAGGTTTGGCTTTAATAGATGTGTCTGATTCAGGCTTTGACACTTTGAAATGCCACTGGTATTAAAATCCCATATAGAGCTTTTTGCCTTAATGCTGCCTAATTGCTCTCAAATGTGACCCCTGCATTAGTCTGTATTATGTAGCCTGGCTTCCCTCAAACCTTACAGAGATTTAGATTATAAGGATGAATTCTTGGAAAGCTCTTTATTGTGAATAAGGAGTGATTAAACATTAAATATAGTTCTGTTTATTTTTTCTACAGAAGCTGGTTGCTTTACATTCCAACAATCGGGTATTTATAAAAAGCGCAAACCAGCCATGGCAGCAACACTAGCGAGATTGTAGAATACGATTAGTGGACAGCACTTGAACATTTTGTCTCTCCTCCAACCTTTACTGCTATTTTCCATGATCTTAGAATGAAATTCAAATTCTTTTGCCACACCAAAAACATTTCCTATGCCACAGAGCTAATGCCAGATGAAATATATTCTATTTCTTTCAGCAGTATATAGGGAGTGACTTTTTTTCTCTCTTTGTTTTGTGAGGACCAGCAGTCGGAGGTATAATAACATGTTATCTTGTGTCTGTGGTGGGCTGTCATCATGGGAGGGAATGTGTCTTCATTAAATATGTGATGGGTCGACGGTAACTAATAATTTTCTCCCATCCCACCCAGTCTATGCTTCCCTGTCTCTCTCTTTCTGTCTTTATAGGAATAGGTGTTCCTTTTTTAAACTAAATGAGAACGTTGGAAATTAGACAGCAAGTGGTCCATTTATTTAATGACCAGTGGATCAGCATTACTGTTTAGAAGTTTGAGATCTGTATGAAATTAGAAAAGATAATAAGAAAGATACAAAGAATGCTTTAAAGAAGTAAAAATGTATAGAGAAATTTATTTTTTTTTTGTTAAAAATACAACACTGCTATGTTTTTCTCATATGGTCATAGTAAAAAATAATAAAACAAAAACATTAGGTCACTTTATTTTAAGGTGTACTTGTTACAGTGTAACTGTTCATTTAACTACTGAGTAACATTCATTGATTACATGTACTTACTATTTGGTTATGGTTCAAATGAAGGCTAGTTAGTTGCATGTAACTATGCATATTAAATTTTAATTACTGTAGTGGAACATGGTAACAGTGTAACACATTACATGTAAGTTGAACATGTTTAACAAGGACATCTTAAAATAAAGTGCTATCTCATTGCAATTTGAAATAGGTAAAATACAGTAAGAATTTATTTTTTGAATATATTGAATACGTTTATTTATTTTATTTATTTATTTATTTTTATTATTAAATGTATTTTGAATACATTTTAAAAAAAGAATAGCTTCACTTTAACGCAAATTGAATCTTAAGCAGTCATTACTTCAGCATTCAGTCTAATGTGATGCTTCAGAAATTATTTTAATAAGAGCATTTAGTGCTAATAATTTTTTTTATACATTTCTTATACTTAGCCATGTTAAAATGTTGTTTGATTTTTATTTTTTATTTTTTACAATTTAGGATTCTTTGATTAGGAAGTTCAAAAGAACATAATTTTTTTTTAAAAATGAAACTTTTTTTTAATATTACAAAATGTCGACACGATCGCTTTTGATCAATTTAATGCATTCTAAAAATAAATAAATAAATGTTTTTTTAAAAGTCTTACTGCCCCCAAGCTTCTGAACAGTAATCTGTGTGGAATAACCCATACATGATAAATAGAGCAATAGAGGCCGTATGAGAGGAGCATTGAAAAAGGAGGAAAATGCAGTGAAAGAAAAAAAAAAAACTTGGAACAAGGCAAGTTGGAACGGTGATAAAGTTTAATAGTTTGTTTTGGAGCTGCTGGCAGCTTGCAGACGATTTGTCGGAGGTGTGTTCGACAGCGACCTTTGACCCTCCCCGACTCTCGTTAAACACACCGCTGTGAGTCTCCTCAGGGCAAACTTTGACCCTGGCTGTACCTGCCGGAGCCATGCTGGCTGGACTGGCACGCGCCATCTCATTTAAAGACAGGAGTTAATAAGCAGCTGAAAGCAGGAGCGGGGCTTAATGAGGGACTGAGTAAACTCAGTGCTGGTACTTTACCGTGTGCTCCTGGGGCTTTACAGGCAGCTTTACACTCACGCTGGCCTTCAGAAGCCTCACAGTGAGGTGAGCCAACACAGACGCTGTGGCTGTGGATTCAGGACTTGCAGAGGTGGTTTATTTTATAGAAAGTTAAGTGGGATATAAAGTGCCCATGGGGAACTCCCTTTAATCAAGTAAATGTCTGTAATGAACATTTCTTCACATGTTCTTCCTGAAGCACCTTCGACCACAGGACACATTGTTCCTACACAGTAACACGGTTTAAGGCTGATTGGAAATATTGTTTTACAAATTAATTGCAATTGTAATTTGAATGATCTCAATATTGAGTTTTAATTTTTAAAAACTTTGTCTACTTTAGTACAATATTTGTTAGTGTTTATGTGAACATATATCTGCAAAGTGGTTGTTTTGCTGATCACAGGCCTCTACTGATCTTATTGTTTTCAAATAGACAACTAATTTATTTATCCTGTTTTTGCTCTGATGCCACTCATGTTTCTTTAATAAAAGTAAAAATAAAACATGATTTTTAAAAATTGTCCACGTCTTGGCAGTGAATTGTGATCAGCATCAAGCTTGAATCATCATCAAAAAAAAAAAAAAAAGTTTCATAGAATGGTCCAATGCAACAAGTTCCATATATGCTAAGTGCAATAGGATTTGAAAAAAAAAATTAAAAATTGAACAATTTAATTTCAAAATTGTTTACTGCATTCTACAATGAAAATATTCTACATTGTGAACTTTGGCACTAATAGTTTCTAACAAATCAGCAGTAGTACACAAAGACCAAACGGTCAAAATCTGAATTTTCGTCTCTTTCTTTTTTATTAATTCTTGGTTTGTTGATGCAGTCAGAGCCAGTCTGCCAATTTGAATTGACTTGTTTCACATCATGTAGTATATGATGACCACAGGAATGTTTTAACTTTAGATTATGGTTCCATCCAGTCAGGGAACACAAACATGTTTGAACTCTTTTAGACCAGTGGTGGGGGAGATCACCCTAATTGGATGAAAACACAAGAAAGTGCAAGTGCTAAAAGCAATCCTAGAATTCTAAACTACATTCAGACAGAAGCTAATCTAATATTATTTCATTTACTTGAGCATTTTAGTATGTGAATACTTTATTAACAATATGAGCTGATCAAAATAAAGTAATTGGTATTTATAATGGTAAGTAAGTGCTTCCTCCTTTACTGTTTGTATATATGCAGTCGTAAGCTAAGAGTCTTAAACTGCTACCCAATTCTCTATATACTGCAGTACATTAAATTGTGTCTGCCATTTTGTAGCAGTTTCCTTTGTTAAATTGCTACTTTTTACCCACAACTCACTCTGATTTTGAGTGTACGTTCAATGAGCACTAAATTTGACAAAAAAGTCATGTGTATTCCTACAGTATATTTAGTGTGAAACTACATAACATTACTTTGAAGTTTTAATAAAAAATTTAATTCTGTCATTTACTCACCCTTCACTACTTTAAAACCTGTTTGAGTTTATTTCTGCTGTTAAACACATAAGAAAATATTTTAAAGAATCCTGGTAGCTGACACCCATCTTCTTTTGTGATGGACAGAAGAAACTCATAAAGGTTTGAAATCACATGAGGGAAAGTAAAGGATTAGGGAATCTTGAATGTACTATCCCTTTCAAAAGTGTGTTATTTGTCAAAGTAAAAGTGTTTCTCTTCACTTTACCTTTATCTTTCACAGACACCTCTCGGTCAAAGAGACACCAGGAAAGCGAAGGAGTGGAGTATCATTTCATCTCCAAAAACCTTTTTGAGGCTGACATTCAGAACAACAAGTAAGTGGCCTTCCAACACGATCCTCTTGTCTCACACGTACTGTACTTTAAATATGTCTATGAACTATTTGGAAATGAGCGTATGAACATTTCTGCTATAATTTGGATGGGGGATGTGAACGTTTACCATGGAAATGGTCCGTATTAATCATTAAAGTTTAGTATTCTCAGGATTGTAATTATGTCAACCGTAACCCTGACACAAACACTCCACAGTGGGAGAGATATAAATCTGAGAGACGGAGCCTCCATGGCCAGTTAGTATTCAACACGTCGTCCAGAGCCCTGACTGAACTTAAGTAAATCAGCACCTCAGTCAAAACACAGCACAACAATTTTCACTGATGTCGTCCATCTCAGACGCTATGGCAAACATTCACCAGTTCTGCCTTTCAGCTGCCCACTATTCTTTTGTGTGTTTTTTTTTCACTCCATTTTCTTCAAGCCAGTTGTGTGTGTGAGCAGCTCAAATCTCTTTGCTATAAGCGAGAGTGAGAGGGTGTTGACAGGTGGTCTGATGCTGTGTGTTTGTGTGTGTGAGAGAGAGAAGGGGGATCGGAGTCCATTTACCCAGTGGTTGGTAAGCTCAGATTTGTATTGATGGCATGGTGATGGATCTTTTTCTGTAGCCCTTCATCAGAGGATAAAGCAACACAACAGGAATGCGTATAGAATGTCACTTCGACAGCTAGCCCGGGTGTTTTAACCTTGTGGTGGAAAAAGCACACGGTGGTTTGTTCTGTGGTGAAATGAACATCAGAATGAGTAAACCACAATTATCAATATGGAGAAGGGTTAAGAATAAGCAGGTAGGCACTGAAAGACAGCTACAAAGACACATTTTCTCTACTTTTTTTTTCATTTTGAATGAAGTAAATGCTAAATTAAAATGCAAAACAGCATTTAGTTTAGCATAATTTATTATTGTTGTTGTTGTTATTATTTATATCATAAAATGTTATGTGTTGTGCCAAATTTTTTTTAATAAAAAAAAGCTTAAGTCTCTTTTTATGTATATTTTTGATTGATGCATTAGTTTTTTTGTACATTTTTCTTTTGTCTGTGTGCTTTAAAAATTGCTACCTATTGTGAAAGTGCCTAAGCTGATAAAATGATCTTGAATTGAATTGAAACAACATGTGAATAGACCTTTTAATCATTATTATTGGTTACGTCATATGATATTTTTAAAGTAATTGGATTCATGCAAGTATTAAAAAAAAAAACATTAAAAAAAACATAAAAAGAAAAACAAGATGAATTCAAAGGCTACTTTTCTAAGAACTTGCAGTTTTTAAACCAGACTGTTGTAATTGACCCATTGTTCTTAGTTCTGCTTTCCAGTGGGAAAATGTCCATTCTCATGTGCAAACACGACATTGGCATTCCCAAGGAAAACCCTGTTCAGGCCTAAAAACAGATCCTAAATGAACCAAAAAACCACAGAAGCAGCCTCCACCCCACCATCCAACACACACACCACATCATGACAACAAATGCCACAACACAAAGTCCTGTTTGTGCACATCTGCCTACAAACTAGCATTCATATAAACAGGCACTTTGGGAATTCTTGGTAACCCTACATGTCACATTAACACCAGCAAACCACCTCTTAGCACCCAACTAAATCAACTTGACTCGCCATCAAAATGGCTTCAATGACAGAGTGCATAGACTTTTAAAAAATGTCAAACAGCAGAAGAGTCACGTTAGCTTCTAAAAACGGTCACCCAATCACTGGTTGCTGTTAGACCGCGTTTTATAGTTGTCACTTCAAAGACTTGATGACATTTGAATTGATACTTGGGAGGAAATAAAGAAGGCTGGACGTGCAGAATATTACAACATTTTAGTACTTTTAGTAATGGTACACTGTAAAACCCAACAGTCAACTTTATCAAATGAAATGAGTGTAGTTAACTCAAAGTTTACTGAAAGTTAATTCTACTCATTTGAAAAGAGTTTTGAAATACCTCATTACTTCAACTTAAATGGAGTAAGTTTACAGTACTCGTGTGGATTAGTTTTTTTAACTCAAATGGTTTGTAGAAGGCCTCACAGTGGTGCAGTGGATAGCACGTTCGCCTCACAGCAAGAAGGTCGCTGGTTCGAGCCTCGGCTGGGCCAGTTGGCGTTTCTGTGTGGAGTTTGCATGTTCTCCCTGTGTTGGCGTGGGTTTCCTCCGGGTGCTCCGGTTTCCCCCACAAGTCCAAAGACATGCGGTACAGGTGAATTGGGTAGGCTAAATTGTCCGTAGTGTATAAGTGTGAATGGGTGTGTATGGATGTTTCCCAGAGATGGGTTGCAGCTGGAAGGGCATCCACTGCGTAAAACATATGCTGGATAAGTTGGCGGTTCATTCCGCTGTGGCGACCCCAGATTAATAAAGGGACTAAGCCGAAATGAAAATGAATGAATGGTTTGTAGAAATCTGTTTCCTCAAACGGTTTGAGTTGCCTTAACGTATTGGGTTTTACAGTACTCCGTTGGTTTGAGTTCTTTTCATTTATTGGATTTTACTGTGCTCAAATTGCTTCGTTTACTCAAATGGATTAAGTTCACAGTACTTATTAGGATTAGTTTTTGTACTTAAATGGTTTGTTGCAATCGGTTTCTTCAAATGGTTTGAGTTACCTTAACTTTTTGGGTTTTATAGTGTACAGTAATTTTAGTTGCATGTGTTGCATAGGCAAATATTCACAAAATATTACAAAATATTATGACTTGTTGGTGCAAGACTCTGTCTGAATACTTTTCACATTCTTCTTTGCTAATGTGAATGTCCTAAAAGCACACATTGTCATTCTGTGACAGCGATCAGACAAAAATCAAATGATCGGATTGAACGAGTGGTGGATTAAATGCTGGAAAAGTGTTTGTTTGCCTTTGTTCTCTCGGGAAGTCAGGTTACTCTTGCTTTTGGCGTTCAAGGCTGCCTGTGCTGTGAGGAAACAGGTGTTACAGATTTAAACTGTAACATAGAAGAATATATAAAAGAGCCTTGTGTCAGACTGTCTGGAATTGCCATGTGGCGAAGAATGATGGTAAATGTACAATGCATGTCTGAGCGGCCTTATACATTGCAAGCATCAGGACAGACTGGGAGTAAATAATGGGTTATGAGTTTCCTGTCATTATCCTGTCCATTGGCTTCTCTTTATGTTCTAGGGTGGGTCACATAGACTTATGGACTTTATTCCTTTTTGCATTTAGAGGCATCAATCATTACATCAAACCTTTCCTATTATTTCTGTCCTCCTCTTTGCCTTAGGTTTATTGAACACGGAGAGTATAAGGGAAACTACTATGGGACGAGCTTCGACTCTGTACGTTCAGTCCTGTCCAAGAACAAGGTGTGCCTTCTAGACGTACAGCCACATGTGAGTCTCTCTGTTCCTCAGATATACATTGTCTCTCTATTTTGCCTCCCTCTGCGTCACTCTATACTTCAGTCTCTTTCCAGATTTATTACCCCCTTTCACAGGTGTGACATTCCTCTCTCTCTCTCTCTCTCTCTCTCTCTCTCTCTCTCTC
>CAIGQW010052810.1:8589680-8604419 GCA_903798125.1 Danio choprae
TTTGTGTGTGTGTGTGTGTGTGTGTGTGTGTGTGTGTGTGTGTGTGTGTGACATGGTTTGAATATGCAGGGAATCTAATGACTTTCCCAGAGTTCAGCTCTTGCATGTGTATCTCACCGCGATTCTGCACTCGGGCCAGGCGTTCTTGCTGCAGGATAAGTGACCCTGGGAACTTGACTCCACCACACGCGGAGATGGCTTGATGCCGATTGTCACTGTGGAGAAGTTCCATGTCGAGTATTGTCAGAAGCAGTTAGCTCCAAATATGCGTTCACCTGTCAACCTGTTGACCCAACAAGTGTCCAAATGCAATACGCACCCATTTTCTGTTTTTTACACAACGCAGATCAGAAATGGTAGCTTTTTTTGCACAGGAATTCCTGTATGACTTGAATGGATGTTACTCATTTTCACACAGCAGCTTCTTCCTTTTTATCCATTATGATGTCATAGAAGCAACTGCCAAAGAGTAAATGATTTCAGAGACACATGTAACCATCATGTTGCCCGTCTGGGGTCAGCCAGGCTACAATATAATACGTATGGATATTTGGCAGTAGAAATTAAGGAACTTGGTAACACTTGATTGGTGAAGATTATATTTATAATGCATTTATGAGGGTATTCCTAATGTATTATAAAGCATGCATAATACCTTATAAACAAAGTTATAATGTGTTGCAACATCCCAAGTATAATCATAACAACAGGAATAATAATCAATGTAATTTTATCCATTTAAGCAATCATGACTTCTACAGGTATATCCCGTAGCTTAACATCTTCTGGTTTCCTAAGTTTCATGTCTTGACCTTGTTTTTCATTCTAGGTCTTGTATTCTTTTTCAGCTTAAAATGGCAAAAATAAAGTTATCTTTCAAACATTTCAAAATGCTCATATTATGATTTAGCAGACAAACTCTCACTTTTAGCTATTTGCTTTTTAGCTTGCATACTGGCTAATGACCTGGCACAGTTTTATGTATGATATTTATAAGTGGTCTTAGTCTGCTTTAAATAAAGTAACAAATTGTAGTTGTTATAAACGGCAATAAGAAGTCATAAAGTGGTTATAAACCATTTACCTTAAAGTAAACTCAAATTGTGTGGAAAACTACAAAGGAAGTATACATTCATAAAACAAAAAGATATATTATAATAAAAATCATACAAAAAAAGAATTGTGCTTATGCCTTTACATTGTGTAAACTGATCTTTATATGTATTTGGTAATATGACTTGTAAGGACATATGTGACCAGTCAGCTGTTCATTTAAGATGTTATTGTATTTTTTTCCCTTTTTTTATTTCTTCCTTTAAAAAATAAATAAAGTTTTAAAAGAAAAGTGAATTAAAGGAAAGTTGTTTAATGTCTAATATCTAAATTGGGGGAAGCGTGTACATTTTAAAAGGTAGCATAATACAACTTTAGACTTATTAGCTGCATATTTCATTATTTTTATTTCAGCACCTTTGAAACTGAATCGATGCTGGTCACATTAATTCAAACCACTGAATTCGAGATTAGACCACATCACACTCCCCAAAGTTTTCAATTCCCCCAAAGCTCAAGGATTATGCCGTTGTCAGTGGGAAAGTTGCTTTGGCTATCTCTATTGTGAAAGGAGCTGTACCAAAAGCTGTCGGCACCAACCACAGCAACCGTCTGCCTGCTTTCAACAGGTGACTGTGGCTACTGGTAAGGGGGGAAAAACAAACCCTTCCTAGCTGGCGAAACTTAGCAAAAGTAGATTATAGACCCTGACAGTGTTAAAGGTACCAGAATTCAGCCTATTATAGATACGCAAGAAATATTGTGTTTGATGAAATCTCAGAAACACATTTCATCCAGGACTTTGCAGTATTTCTTTCCCAGAGAGACGCTGTGTCTGTTAGAGCCATGAGCTTAAACGCTGTCGGCTCTGTGCAAGAAAACAGGCTTCCCTTTGTTTCTGTGAATCCAGACCACTACTCTATTGTTTTCGCTTTTAGTATCGCTTGTATAACATTAATGCAATTTCTGGTTCTGTAAAAGATCAAAACATCACTCATTCTTCTTTCAGGAGTAGCAAAAACCTTTAAATTTCATAAAAATGTCAGCAGAGGTGGACGAGCAGAGGGTTTCATCATCTGGCATAAAATCGTTTTGATGAGGAATGGAAACACAAGCTAAAATTGGAGGATGTTTTTCTTTTTGTCCTGTGCACTGTTAAAGTCAGCCCAGTGCACAGATTAAGTGCCTTTACTTTGGGAATATAAAAAGTAGGACCTCTTGATGACCCAGAGATGTACTTTTTTGAACGGGTTTAATGATAAGGGCAGGTGCACTTTATATGATCCAATAAAAATCGATTTTCCGGCAAGGATTGAGAGATAAGCAGAGCTCATGCTGCCTGTGGAAGGAGAAAGAGAGAGATGCAGCTTAGTGCCGAAGAATTCAGGGAAGACCTGAACGTTGAGTGAGAAAACGCATTAGAGCCTCTGGGAAATAAACAATCGGGAAAAAAATGCAGAGGAAAAATAGATTTAAACCCTTGAAACTGATCAGATTTGGTAATAACACTTCCCTGGAGGCGCAACATCTGTTATACCTCAATTAGCATGAGGTTTTGATTTGATGACAGAATGAGGAAAAGATATGTTCAGACCTTGGGCCAAACCTTTGACTGTTTAGGCCAAACACAAGCTAATTCAGCACGTTGAACCAGAGCTTTATTAAAGCCATGACTAAGTCAATGAACTGCGACTTTTGATGCGTTCTGCCAATGACTGTCAGATTGAGAGACTGCTGTAATTTTCAGAATGCCAGCAGCTCTGTGACCCTCTGTGCTAAAGCTGAAATGTTGACTACCTTCTCCTTTCTTGATCAGGGGTTGAGATGTAGGGTTTAACAAAAAGTGGGAGGAGAAACCTGGACAAATGCTAGCTGTTATCTTGTCTGCTTATGCCAAGCTTCAACTTTTCCAAACGTAAAATGCTCTTAATAGCTTCTTGGTAGAGTATAAAACTTCAAGTCTCTCCAGAAGCTTCTGATTTTCTTTTAGCATGGCAATATGTTTTATAGCATCATATCTCTCTCAGTGTGGGTCTCATGTTTTTGTGTTGTAAAAGTTAAATCTGTATTGGTAAAGCCACTCAAACCATGCCATGTTCTTTGAGACTGGCACCGAATGCCAAGATTGCCCACATAAACACTTATTTTGGATGCACAAGCCCAGAAAGGTCAAAGGCCATGTTAGAAAATCCAGAGATAAATGACTAGACACCACCAAGATTGCAATGTTTGGATACTTAGTGGTGGCAGCTTGATGAGCTCGTTATAAAATCTATTTGATTTTATTAGTGCAGTTTTTCATCAATGTCAGTTTGTTTTGAACAGTGAACATGTTTAATGAATAATGACTTTTGATCATTTCTCTGGGCTTTTTAAGCGCCAATCTGTTGCATATGCCAGGGTATAAAATTGCGGTCTGTTTATTCACTCCACTCTTCCTGTGATCAAAACGGCTGGAGATCCAGACCTCAAACTATAACTCTAAACTGTGCACCACCTCAGTAGAACATTAAATTTCAGTTTATAGTTTAATCTTTTATCGCATATAGATATTTTTGCATGTCTGCATCTAAAGTAGTTTTATTATAAAAACAAAAAAAGAATAGTTTTTAATTAAGTTGATGTTTATGAGCGTTGTTTTGGAAGTGCTGTGGGAAAGTGTGTTTTAGGGCCTTTTTTGTGTCTCAGAAAATAACTTTGACTTACTGTGAATGTGTTTATTGTTTAGGAGGAGGACTTTCTGGAGATGATCAGTGCCTCTCAGATGATGGAAAACCAGTACGGTCACCTCTTTGAAAAGGTCGTTGTGAATGATGACCTCACAGTTGCCTTCAGCGAGCTCAAACGGGCGCTCAGGAAAGTGGAGACAGAAGCTCACTGGGTGCCCATCAGCTGGACTCATTCCTGAGGGGCGGCACAACACAAGGGAACAAGGCATCACGTTTGGGAGGGGGACTAAGGGAAGGACTTAAAAAAAAAACTGTGAAAGATTTCTTTCTATTGAATTTTTATTTTGGACTTTAGATGGTGACAGGGAAAATTTTTAAGTAGTCTTAATACATCTGAAGTGGTTTATCTTTTCTTGGAGACTAAAGTGAAAGCGTATGGGTTTGTTTTTGTTTTGTCGTGGTGAATATAGCTGAACGGGTGTAACTACGCTCAAAAAGTCAAATGTCTGATCATTTAGCAGCCTCCGAGAGTGTGTTTTAGGCTGCCAATCAAGTGGTCTTGTGGTGTTGACCACTTCTTGGTGTATTTTTAACATTAGTTTATAGAAACCAAAGGGATGATTATTATTTTTCTGTGGTCAAAGTACACATTTTTGTATTTTCAAACTTAGCACACTGTACCCCACTGGCCTGTTACTTTGTTAGTGTAGCGTTAACTGTTTATGGGAGACGTCATGTGATGTTCAGTGGGCCCATTTTATTTAAATAGAAAATTAATATATTTTAATATTTACTTACTTTTTTTAGCCTGTCCCAGATTTTATCAAAATTACAAGAATATTTTTTTGTCCTAAGTACGTAATGATCAACGCCACCTTGTAAGCAGAAGTTTTACTAATGTATAAACCGCTGTGTGCAGAATCTGAGTTCTTTATTTCAGTTTTATCTGTCTTTTTCTCCTCTTTTCCTTTTTCCATTCTTCCTCCTTGTCCAGTCCAAAGGGCCAGCTGTTGTTGAGGTTAGACACTTGGAAAATGCATATGAGGGAATTTATTCAGTCTAAGAAGCCTAACAGCAGCGCTCCTGCAATTGAATCTGAAGGAAAGAAAAAAGGCATTTCAGACTAGTTTACCCAATAATGAAAATTCTGTCACAGTCCTCAGAGGAATTTGAATATGACATGAGTTGTATGGACTTCAATGGTACTTACTTATTTTTGGTGCTCAATCCCCTTCCAACTTAAAAGATGTGTTCAGCAGATGAGGGAATAGAATATGTATTTGTAACAGCATACAGACTGCACTGAAATTTCAATAAAAACCGAACACAGAAAAAAAAATGGTTGAAATAGTTTGGATGAAAGTAAAGACATTTAAAATGTAATCTTTTATTGTTTTGACTAAGAACAAAACATGGATGAGCTACTACAATAGGCAATCCCTTCAGGATTTTGCAGGGACTTTATTTTTTATATATTGGCTGCCTAATATGTCTTTTTCTATTTAAGCTTTTATCAAACTGTTAGCATTATATACTTACATTTTGTGTTTTATTGTAAAATACTCAAATCTTGTACAAATGTTCCATTTTTATCTCAAGTACCATTGGACTCGTAAAATCCTTTAGCAGGTTGAGTTGGGTAAAAGTGTCAGAATTGGGAATATGCTTCCATTTGAGAAGAAAAATAAATGTTAAAGCATCAGTATTTGAAGTATTTCACAGTTATATTGAGGGACGGAGAGCTGTTCTATTGCTGGGTTAAAATATGAGTATGTCTCCCCAAAAGAACATATCAGGTTTATTTATCAAAACTGAACAACCCAAACTATATTAATTTGGTTTTCAGCTAAATCACAATTCATTTGGTGCAAATTTCACTGCGTTATTAGTATCAACAATAAGTGATACGGTTTTCTTTTTCATTATATAACAATACATTATGTAAGGATATGCCATTAAGTACATGCATATTTTTGCTGTTGTTTTGTTCTTAAGTCCTGTTCACACCAAAGGACAATAAGAATTACAAAATAGTTCTTAAATCATTGTAAATATTAAAAAAAAAACTGTATGCAGTATTAATTATAACATGGAGGGGAAAAATAGGAGTTGCTTTCAAAATGTATATATATATATATATTTTCCATTTGATGAATGATAAAAACATTATAAGCCAATCAGAATCCATCATACTTTAAAGAGCTTGAAAATTTAAAGTGGCACTCTCGCTTATACGTGTAATTGAAAAATGTCCATTTGGTGTGAGCAGACATTTTGTTTTGTCCTTACAGCATATTGGTTTGCATTAAATTATTTGCATTTAATTATTTTTTCCAACAGTTCACACAAACTATAGTTTTGCCTTTAAAAGCAAGGTGCAATTAAGTTTGTTCACTTGATTCACTCTATGTCTGTCTTTACCTCTTTTTCAATCAGCTTTGAAGTCTTAATATGAAATATGCAAAGTAAATATTCAATCCTGTATTCCAGTAATGTCCCTCTCTGGTTGTCTGTCTTCTGCCAAGTTGTGTATGTCAGATGAATTGTATGGAAGCCTCATCTGAACAGAGAATCATGTTTCTATATTCATTCTGTCGATGATCAAAGGTTTACACCCTGTGTTGTTATAAAGCATCCACTTCTCCATATGGACATTAAATATGTGAATCAGTTATGTTCTTTTATTATAAAACAAGGGTGTTTTTGTTCCTAGTTCTGTAATTGGTAACCAATGTTTCCTTTAATAGTTAATTCACGTCAGTGTTCGCAGGTCACAGACACAAAGGGCCGGTGAGACAGACTCATTGCTCACTACTGAGATCTCACCATCTGATGAGCTGCCAAAACAAACCAGCAGTCAACACAATGTCCTGTAATCCACCGGTTCCCCCTCCATCAGACCTGCCGCTGCTGCTCAGAGCTGATAGCGAAGAGATTGAAACGGATGGATGAAAAGGAAGGGTGACATGATACTAGATGATGGATAGGAAGAGGTAACCATGTTTTTCAAGACAAGCCCACTTTGTGTTTGTAGTTTCTTTTTTTTGTTTCCCCCCTTGTTCCTCATGGTTTTAAATGGAGAGTTCACCCAGATGACTTGTTAGGGGGGATTCAGGCATGTTTTTTTTTCTATTCTAATGTGCTGCTTTTCTGTTTGTATGTAAATTCACTAGGGGGACATATTTGAACATAGCACACTCTTTTGCACATGAAACAGCTCAATTTAAAAGTTGATCAACTCTTAAAAACATCTTGAGGCCTTGCTTTTTTCTTCACTATTTCACTGCCTGCATCTCACATTTTCTTCAAACATGTTTCGAGAAAATCGCTCCTTGAATTATTTAAAACAAAAAGGTAAGAGTGTCTTAGGTAAAAGTGGTTTGATTTGTCACTTTAGGTCTTCTAAAGTCATAAAATGAATAGATTCATGAATTGTTTTTAAATCATTTTTAACTACATTCATATCTTTTTCGCATTTACATTCATAAAATAATATTTGAGTTGAATCTTTGCAATTCATTTTACTGTTGCTCTTCATGTTTGTGCAGGAATCTGAATTGTCCATCCTTTGTAAAAGTAAAACTGTTAGGTCACCAAAACTGTTTGGTTCCCAATATTATTAAAATATACATCTTGTGTTCAGGTGTGAAAGTACTGCAGGTTTGGAAGGACAAGAATGCGAGTAAATTTCAGTTAGTGGATAAATTAATTTTGTGATTTTATTTATAATTGTACCTTAAACATTTTTGTTCTACAAAAATAAAGCGAATGATGAATGAATTATGACTGACATATAACTTAACTAATTCATCGAACAAGAAAAACAAAACGCACTTAAATTACTGTTAAAACATACATTAGCATTTCCTCACTGTTTTGTTTATGTATTTATTTATTTTTAAATCAATGTTGCCAAGCAAGTTCGGAAAATGAACACAATTTACAACCTCTTTTATTACATAAATTGACAAAAAAAATGGTTAAGAACAAGAAGAGCACATACACTGTCTCACAACTTCCATGTGTTTCTCACTCACTCACTTTTAACCTGTCAAACACAGGAAGCGTGTCACCGGACTGCTGATCTGCTGAAGCGTGGGAATGCTGAGATGTTGTAATACTCTGGTAATAATAATAAGGAGATGTTTTATGTGTGTCAGGTAGAGCCTATTATACCAACCTCCTCTTATTACCATCTTTGTCGCAACAGGCCTGTCAGAAAGCCAGTGCCACTTACAGCCATGACGGCGCTCAGCAGGTTTGGCAGGAGCAAAATGAGGAAACGAGAGAGCGAGTTAGGCCGATGGGAAGGAAAACACAGACCGTCTACTTTAAACTTAATCAGCACTGGTGCCGCCGCGCTTTAGCACTTGTCTGTCTGAGGCTATGACCATTGTGTTGATGCCTTTCTCGCTTAGCACACCTCCTGATTTCTTTGACTCAGACCCTGGGGTGAAAAGTCCAGCAGCCCCCGCTTCGTTTGTCTGTTCCCTGTTCATTTCGTCTTTATGAAGATTAATTCAGTTACCTTTGTTTGTTTGTGTCGGAGGTTGTCAGGATTCTCTCAGAGTTCCCAGGGCTCTTACGATGGTGCCACGCTTGGCTTTTCACTCGTAGTTAAACCGTGCGAAAGTGGTGGATGAATGATGCTCTGTTTCATTAGGAAAGGTTGTGTGTAGTAATGTAAGCGAGACGTTTTCTGGAGGAGGGAGGAATGAGTGTCTTCGTGTCTCAAGGCCGTGTTTTCATGACGTGCCTTTCAAGCTAATTGATGAGCGATGAGTGGTTTTTGCAACCAGTGCAAAGCGCCGTTTTTGTGGGCCTGTATTTAAATGTTGGGGCATTTGTTATTGAAAGAACTGTCTTGTACTCAACAAGGCTCTATTCATTTGATCAGAAGCACAGTAAATATTGTAAGCCATTTTGGTATGTGGTCTTTAAGCATTAAATGAAAGTTTACTCCTGAGTTGTGTTGTGGATAAAATCTAAATTATAATTAAAGCTAAATTATAATTGTACTTGGGCGGCACAGTGGCTTAGTCGTTAGCACTGTCGCCTCACAGCTAGAAGGTTGCTGGTTCGAGTCCCGGCTGGGTCAGTTGGCATTTCTGTGTGGAGTTTGCATGTTCTTCCCTTGTTGGCGTGGGTTTCCTCCTGGTGCTCCGGTTTTCCCCACAATCCAAAGACATGCAGTATAGGTGAATTGAATAAACCAAAATTGGCCATAGTGTATGTGTGTGAATGAGTGTGTATGGATGTTTCCCAGTACTGGGTTTGCAGCTGGAAGGGCAACTGCTGTGTAAAACAAATGCTGGATAAGTTGGCAGTTCATTCCACTGTGGAGACCCCTGATGAATAAAGGGACTAAGCCAAAGGAAAATTAATGAATGACTAATTGTACTTGACAAGGGGCTGACAATGATGTATTTAGAGTTGTATTTTGTGTGTTTAACATATAATGCATGAAAACAGATGGAGGAATTAATATGCACCTCTGCATAAACATGATTTTAAAAAAGTTTATTGGTGTCCTATCATTCCAGAAAAATCATAGTAAGAACCCACTCGGTTCTTTTATGCATCATGTCACCATATGACATGATGCATAAACACTTGTATTCAGTGGTGTACATGTGTTTGTTTCCTCATTACAAACATACGTGGCAAATTTCACAATATACATGTTAAACTAACAAACAATACAGTTAAACAGACCTTATGCCCCTTTAGGGGGCTCTAAATAAATATCTATTGCGTCTTTCCCAAATTTAGCATTTTAACGATGAGCTGTGATCAGATGAGGTTTGCTGTGCTTGGTTTTATACATACTTGGTTTTATAATACAAGCTTAGATGAAATTAAAAAGGGTGAAATTATTAATGTTGCAATCTCGTTAGGAAATGCTGTGACCAATCAAACATAGCCTGGGGCATGCATATTAATGCTATGACACCATATTTTCATTGCATGGCATTTATTTAAAGTAAATATTTGAAAAGGAACACTGATAAAAAATGTGAGAAATCCATTTGGCTGACCCATGTGTATGTGTGTATGACCCATCAGTGTAACCTGGTGTGTTGATTCGGCTTGTACCGCCTTCGCTTTTCAAACATGAGGGTATCAAATGAAGAATCAGTGTTCAGTGTGTTTGACAAGCCCTTTTGTGTGTGTTTCTCTCTACGCTTTTAGAGTTGCATCAGCCTGTTTGGTGTTCTCCCTCAGCTGAAAGCAGAGCAGACAGAAAAGTGTGTAGTCAGATTAGGTTTCTGCCACACTGTCGTTAATAATCAGCCAGCCTGGAGTGGAACACAACCATTACTGCTGACACATCTTAATCTGAATGAAAGGACTACGTTCTCGATTTCACCCAGTCGGTCTCTGTTGTTTCCCACCACACCTCTCTAACAGACATACTTTAAGTCACTGATTAAGACAATGATGTTGATTGAAGATTATATACATTATCTTTCCATTCTCCTAGCACTCTCCAGAGAATTAAATCATCTTAACATTCTCTCAACCACATCATGACTCAATACGAAGGTGAAGGAGGAGACAGAAAAGGCTTTAAAAGTACTGAGCCTTAAAACATTCTAGATATTGGAGATTTAATTTCAGACATGCATTATTGATTTTTATTCTTCACTTAGGGTAAAAAGTAGTTTGAAATAAGCAGAATGAACCGTGAATTAGCTTACCTAATTCACCTGTACCGCATGTCTTTGGACTTGTGGGGGAAACCGGAGCACCCGGAGGAAACCCACGCCAACACGGGGAGAACATGCAAACTCCACACAGAAATGCCAACTGACCCAGCCGAGGCTCGAATAAGCGATTTTCTTGCTGTGAGGCAATCGTGCTACCCACTGCGCCACCATGAGGCCCACCCCTTTAATTATTAACAGCTTAAAATCTTGTAAATCTTAACTGAAACATTAGTGTAATAAAATTAAATCTAAACCCAAAGCTGTTTGCCAAGACCAGGGCATTTAGTGATAGTTAATTGACCATTAGGGTGATCACTTGTCACTTGTTATTGAAATGATAATTATTGTGAAAAACATCTCTCGAGTAAGCTAGAGCAATTGAGGCGGTACACCGTGAGATGTAAATACAGAATATTCAAACTCAATTCTAGCTTTGTGTCATTCTGAGTTTATAATTTGCAGGCTTGACTTTCACAATTCTGACCTTTTATTTAAAAAATGTGAGTTTGTCTTGCAACTTGGGCTTTTATCTTTACTTTGTAAAAAAAAAAAAGTCACATTCCTGTAATCTAAAACCTCACAATTACCTTTTTATTTAAATTGTCTGTCCTTCCAAACAAACCTAATGTTGGTCTGATTTGTTTAAACTGATGTCATGCCATTTTGTTCTTCAATTTCAGTTTAGTATATCAGGGGTACCATTTAGCAAATGACCTAAAATCCTGTTTCTTTTTTCTAGTTATCATTCTTCACCTCTCCATAAATGCCTCTATCAGTCAGCCTCTTTATCACAGGAACACAGAGTCAATGATCAGCAGTGAAAACCATGCTGTAATCCACCGAGTCGTGGCATTCAAGTCCTTTCCAGTGTTTACCTCCTGCTGTACACCATTAAAGGTAAATGACGAGACCTCCCTCCAGATATACACTCCAATCATTGAGATTTAAAGGCCAGTGTGAGCTCGTCCGGCCCCTTCTTCCTGATCCTGACCCCTCTTTCCTACTATTCTCCATTGGACTGGATGAGTTACACAGAGCAGGATTGTAGGTGGACGTGTGTGGGTGGGTCACTGGGGTTAAGGGGGTCTCTGTACTACTGCTAAAGTTTGATATTCATCCAAAAAGACTCTCTGGAGAGAGCTTCCATTCTCACTAGTCCCAAACTTTTCCCCACATTTTGTACTTTTCTGACGCAATCGAAATCTAATGGTATATGTATATAGATCATTCTTAAGTTCACAGAGTTTCTTAAAATTGATCACTTTTCATATTGATAAGTGTCTGGTAACACTTCTGATTTTTGAATTAACGTCATTTAGAAAATGTCTTCTCCCCCATAAAATACCAATTTTTCAAAATATCACTAAAAATATCACTGATTAGGGGTATCTTGCTGAATACTGATTTCACAACAGTTCTAAAGTTAAAACATTAATATTATGTGTCTAAGACTGAATATAAATATGTCTATAAGTGTGGTTCTGTTTTAGTTATTTTGACCAGTTAACATTTTATGCAAAACATTTCTAAATTACTTTTTAAATATTTAATCATTTATACATAAGATGTGTCAGAAAGGAGTAAATTCTAAAACGTCCTGAAAGTGATTTCAATGATATTTCTGTCGTGTTATAGAGTATAGAGAACTGACAGTGTTTATTGTTACTTGAGACTTATAAAAGTTCATTCTAATATGCATAAGAAACATTTCTTATTTCTAATGTTTAAATTTTGTTCTGCTCAATATTTCTGCATTTTAAACTAAATCTATTATTTGAAACAAATATTGTAACCGCCCTTTACTCCATTTTGACCCATTTTTTAAGCATCATCACTTGGTTTTTCCTCTTAACACTACAATATCTCCTCTCTCTCTGTCCCCTTTCTGGCTGGATCTGAACACATAAGTTCTTGCGATGTGACACTTTACTGTCTGGCTTGTTAATACTTTGTCCTCATGCTGTGTGTCTGCTTTGGCTCTCATTGTCCTCTCTGGTTTTCTCATCTTGGAGAGACAGTGAAAAGGGTAACAAGAGACAACGAGGAAAGATATACAAGACAAAGGATGGTGGAGTGGGTACAGAAGTGAAGAATGGGGGACAAAAGAAAGACATTCTTCTTTGTTAAAGGGATGGTTCACACAAATGAAAATGTGCGCTATTTGCTGATCACAAGATGATGTTGAACATGGAGACAATATTTTGAAGAGGGATTTTAACTAGTGCTGTTTTTTTGTTTTTTATTCATTTAATTTGAAGATGTAGACAGTGAATAGTGTATGTGTTTCTTCTGATAAGGTGTGGAAACCAGAATGGGTCCTGATTGGTACACCTCAAATAGTTTTTTTACATTCTAGTTTGTGTAGAAAAGCCCTCCTTAACACTAGCAGAAGCATGCCATTTGTTTGCACCCCTTTGTTATAATTTGTTTCTGATTTAATTTGTTTGATTCTGTCTAATCCGTTTTGAATAATTTTCTTTAAAATTAATTTTTTTGATTTAGTGTCAAGGGAAGTAGGGATTGATGGGGGAATGTCTTGTTATATGTTTTCTTATTTGTTTCAGTAATTCAGAAGGTTTACAAAATAGTTCAGTTTGTTGTTTTAGCTTTGTCCTCTCCTGAAGTGATGCCCTTAATTGGGCTCATTGTTTTGTACATAAATTAACTCCTTTATTCAAAAATACACTTTGTTGTTATTATTGCTTCTTAATGGCCATAACAAATTTTGGAGGCTTTTCTGGGATCTGAACCCGGAATCTATCACACAAAAATCGAGAATATTTCCCCTATGACATATGTATAATACTTCTATGCACGCGTGCACACACACACACACACACACACACACACACAGACAGTTGAAGTCAAAATTACTAGCCCTCCTGTGAATTTTATTTTTCTTATTCAAATATTTCCCAAATGATGTTTAACTGAGCAAGGAATTTTTCAAAGTATTTTCTTTAATATTTTTTTCTTCTGGAGAAAGTCTTATTTGTTTTATTTCGACTAGAATAAAAGCAGTTTTTAATAAAAAAAAAAAAACATTTTATCAATAGTATTAGCCCCTTTGAGCTATTTTTTTTCCGATTGTCTACAGAACAAACCATTGATATACAATGATTTGTCTAATTAACCTAGTTAAGCCTTTAAATAGCACTTTAAGCTGAATACTAGTATGTTTAAAAATATCTAGTAAACTATTATGTGCTTCTTTCATGGCAAAGATAAAAGAAAGATTATTAGAGATTATTAGTTATTATAAATTAAACATTAAAACTATTATGTTTAGAAAAGGCTTGAAAAAAATATTTTTTTCTGTTAAACAGAAATTGGGAAAAAAAAACACAGGAGGGCTAATAATTCAGGAGAGCTAATACTTCTTCTTACACAATATATTCTTAAGATGTTGGAAACCAGCAGGCATTGACTTCAAAAGTATATATATAGTGTTAACAAGAAATAAACTCATACAGGTTTGGAAAAAGTGGAAGTTGAATAAATGATGACAGAATTGTCATTTTTGGGAGAACTATTCCTTTAACTACATGACTTCATGTCTGAGATGTAGACTCTTTCAGGTCTGTGTAACCTTGAGCTGCTCCTCTTCATTAAAATGAGAACAACGACACGTCAGAGTGCTGCACCCTAGTGAAGCTATAAGATATTTTTATATGAATTTAACAGTTATGTCACCAGAATCATGCAATTTAAAATGAGCCGTTTGCAGGTCAAAGGTTAATTACTTCAATTGCTTATCAGCACTGTTGTGGAGTTGAAACATGGTTCAGGAGCCTGTCTTCTAAAAACGTAATGACAACAGGAACAAATGAGTAATTCTGAAGCATTATGCTGACAATATTTCGACAATACACAGCGGGAAACACTGACGGTGTAAAGACAGGCTGATGAAACGCATTGACTCCTACAGCTACGCCTGAGCTGTTTGGGGAAATCATTGAGATTGTTTAGGGAATGTATCGACAGTGTTTGCAGAACAATTTGGCAGAGTCTTGAGAATGTCGGGGTGACCTGAGGGCTACTAAAGAAAGGCACCCCATGTTTTCTTAAACTCTCCCTCACTGCTCTCAGTGGAGCCCCTTCACCTATAACATCAGGATAATTACATGACCAGAACAACCACACTCATAGTTAAGAGCGGAGTGGACGTCAGGAGCTAAATCATCTGAATGTGCCATATTGAAAAGCCAAAAAACAAACTAAAAAATGTGTGTGTGTGTATGTATGTATATGTATATATTGTATCTATCTATCTATCTATCTATCTATCTATCTATCTATCTATCTAT
>CAIGQW010052810.1:8621872-8648168 GCA_903798125.1 Danio choprae
ATATGCCGATCTTTCCCCTCTCTCTGCTCCCAATGCTTTCCTGTCTGCTTTTCAAGCCAGAATCGAACTCGGGTTGCCGTGAGCACCATGGTGCTATATGTCGCCACACTTAACCACTAGGCTATTGGCGCCAACTGCACATTTATATGAAATGATTTTGAGAGTATAGAACTAAAACCTTAACAAATAAAATATATATATTTATTTAAGGTAAACAATAGGTACAGCAAAACTACAGCAGATGTCTCCCACTTTATAATAGATCCAGTAAAAGACAGCTAGAATACTACTTTACAAATATTAATGTACACAAATCATCTAAACAGTTGTATATTTTTCAATAACTGGAGTGAATAAATACATTTGTGTAAATACATATTTATTAGTTTATTTTTAAGTAAATAAATAAAGTGAATCACAGGCTCAAGAATTTGCAGAAATATGCAGTTATGAGTTTTCTGGGTTTGCTGATGGCGTATATGTGGATGCTCTGAAATATCGACATTTCTTAAAACCATTTTAAACAATTTTTTTTTTTTCATTTTTAAAAATGCAACTTCATAAGAATTACAGTATACAAAGACTGTTACTTGCAGACACGCACGCACGCACGCACGCACGCACGCACACACAATTGGAGTTCTGTCAAAACAAAGACCACCACAGAAAATGAATAGGACATACAAAAAATACACAATATAGAAAAAAATATTACACCACAATGGCACATATTTTGAAATCAGAAACCACAGTGTGAAATACTGTACAGTCGTGGCCAAAAGTTTTGAGAGTGACACAAATATTAGTTTTCACAAATATTAGTTTGCTGCTAAACTGCTTAAGAATTGTCAGAATTGGTGGGGTTTTGTTTGTCCACCCACCTCTTAAGTATTGACCAAGTTCTCAATGGGATTATGATCTGGGGAGTTTCCAGGCTATGGACTCAAAAATTCAACATTAGATATCACTTTTGCCTTATGGCACAGTGCTCCATCGTGCTGGAAAATGCATTGTTGTTCAGCAAACTGTTGTTGGATTGTTGGAAGAAGTTGCTGTTGGAGGGTCTTTAGGTACCATTCTTTATTCATGGCTGTGTGTTTTGGGCAAAATTGTGAGTGAGCCCACTCCCTTAGATGAGAAGCAACCCCACACATGAATGGTCTCAGGATGCTTTACTTTTGGCATGACACAGGACTGATGGTAGCGCTTATCTTTTCTTCTCCAGACAAGCCTTTTTCCAGATGCCCCAAACAATCGGAAAGGGGCTTCATCGGAGAATATGACTTTGCCCCAGTCCTCAGCAGTCCATTTGCCATACTTTTTGCAGATGATCAATCTGTCCCTGATGTTTATTTTTTGGGAGAGAAGTGGTTTCTTTGCTGCCCTTCTTGACACCAGGTCATCTTCCAAAAGTCTTCGCCTCACTGTGCTTGCAGATGCGCTCACACCTGCCTGCTGCAATTCCTGAGCAAGCTCTGCACTGGTGGCACTCCGATCCCGCAGCTGAATCCTCTTTAGGAGATGATTCTGCCACTGCCAATTGATCCTCTTTCTATAAATTGAATTATAAATTAATTGATGATTCTATAAATTGTATCCTTGCCTGTGAAGCCATTTTTATGCAACGCAATGATGGCTGCACGCGTTTCTTTGCAGGTCACCATGGTTAACTATGGAAGAACAATAATTTCAAGCATCACCCTCCTTTTAACATGTCAAGTCTGCCATTCTAACCCTAATTCTAATGATCTCCAGCCTTGTGCTCGTCAACATTCTCACCTGACTCAACAAGACGATTACTGAAATGATCTCAGCAGGTCCTTTAATGACAGCAATGAAATGCAATGGAAAGGTTTTTTTTAGGATTAAGTTAATTTTCATGGCAAACAAGGACTCTGCAATTCATCTGATCACTCTTCATAACATTCTGGAGTATATGCACATTGCTATTATAACAACTTAAGCAGCAACTTTTCCAATTTCCAAAATTCTCAAAACTTTTGGCCACAACTGTACATAAACACACATAGACACACAGTTCACATTTTAGTGTTTAATTCTGTTCTATGCGCTAATAGTTCTGTAATATGTCCTGCCAAGTTTTCTGATTTCAGTGGGAATTACGTCTCCACACTGAATAATGCTGTGTTTCAAGGCACTTGAGGGAACCATTAAGCATGTTTATTCCGTATTTTGCTTAAATATTGAATTAACTGCAAAAAAACTTATGGTAAAATAGGATGTAAATAATTTTGTAACATAATGTCCCTTCAAATAATATAATAAATAAATAATAACATTACTGAAATGAAGTATAGCGCATTTCATCAAAATAAAAGTTTATGGCCTCCATTCAGTTTTGACCACAAACAACGCAAGTGTGACTTAAAAATAAACAAAACCAGAAGGTTAAATGAATGAAAATCTTTCTGCTTCCATAATTAACATTGCAAAGTCTCATGGAAATGCTTGTAAATTTCCATGTAATATTAAATGCCTGTGGGGAAATTCTCAGAAATAATCTCTTGATCTGCAGCAAGTAAAATCATTATTTGAATAAAAGAAAAATCTAAAGTGCACTATTTAGGCGAAAAGCACGGAAATTTCTGTAATGTTAATCTCCAGGTCATCTGTGTGGTTTGGCAAAGAGGCCTGACACACCTGGCTCCAGGCCTTCCATCTGCACGATCTGAAAAGATGGAGCTCCTGTTCGCTTTTGGTTCGGCTGGAAGTTTATGAGTGAGACCTAGAGTGAGATCAGAGTTAAAGCCCATGTGAGTAATGCTGTGCTGAATTCACTCATTCTGAGAGGCTGTGCGGGCAGGATCAATTGGGGAAATGAAGTCTTTTCTGTGGCCCAAATAACCGTGTAATTTTCTGCCAAACCATACAGCACAGCACGGAAGTTTATAAAGAGCCTCTCAAAAGTGTGGTTCTGCGGGCATGCAAACCCAAAAAGAAAACAAACAGCTGACATAATGTAAAAGACTTTAATTCTGTCAGGTGGCTTCATTTTGGACCTCTTTTTTGTTTGCATAGTTAAAATATCTAAACCCTTAGAATGGATTCTGGTCTGGTTTGACCCCAAAGAGATCATTTTATATATAAAAAAAAAATTAAGCAAACATTTTAGCAGGGGGACATCATTTAGTTTTGTCTACCAAAAATGAAATAAAAATAAAAAGGAATGAATGAATTAACATTTATGTATGTATGTCATGTATGTTCAGTGCTCAGCATGTATGAGTACACCCCATTTTGAAAATGAATATTTTTATCCATTTCTCAGTGAATATGGGTAATATATATCGGTGCATTTTAACAAAACAGATTTATTAAACAGATATATGTATTAAAATAATATTTTAGTCATAGAACATCTTTAGAAATTGAAAGATAATACAATTAAATTCATGCAAAATATTGCAAAAGAATAAAATAAAATCAATAAAATTGTCTATATTTTTTGTTTCTCCAGATTTTTGCTATTTTTGAAAATTTAATTTCATATTTTCCCCTAACATATAATTTTGGGCTACTAATTTTTGAGCCATTATTGTAAATTATTTTGTTAGATTAGCTCCAGATCTGGCTTCAGTACTGACTAAACTAATGTATAAGCACGTATATAATATTGTAAAGCATCCTATAGAAAATATTAATTCATAACAATAAGAGATTTGTGGGGGGTGTACTCATATATGCTGAGCACTGTATGTTGTGTTATGTTATGTTGTGTATGTATGTATGTATGTATGTATGTATGTATGTATGTATGTATGTATGTATGTATGTATGTATGTATGTATGTATGCATGTATGTATGTATGTATGTATGTATGTATGTATGTAAAAGAATTTAAAATGGTGAGGATTTTTAGACCCAAGTGTGCATGTGACAAAACAGCTTTATATTAATTGTTGTCATAAAACAAATGTGATGGAATTTGAAGAAGTTACATTTATTCCAGTGGGTTTTAATATATATTATATATGTTCTTATAACTTTCAATCAGTGATATTCAAATAATATTTCTAATCTTTCAACTTTGATCAACAACATCGGGGATTTGTTACAATATGGTTGTATTCGCTAAATGTTATTATTATAAAACGTGTTCAGACGCTGGCGGATTCCTAAAATAATAAAGCTTTATGCATTCTAAAGGCACCCAAACGCTTTTCCTGGAGTAACATTTTGGACCCTTTCCGCTCTCCGTTGTTTTACTGTGTCTTAGCAACCAGAGACGGAGCACAGTTTATTTCTAAGGTCAGTAACTGAATTCAACTCTAATTTACAACAGAGTTTGCAAGATAGTTATCCCCCTTTCAGAAGAAAACAGTTACGATAGTTGGAGCAGACTTATTTAGTCACGTTTGGTGGTGAGTAATAAACCTTCATATAATTCGAAACACTTTCAAGAAAGTATTTTGCGTATTTAATGAGATATTCATAGTTACGACCGTATATCAGACCTTCACGCCCCAGTTCAGGCATTTAACGTTAAATTGCCAAACTCGTGGGGTTGTTTGGTAACACTTATATTCTTTGTTTTTACCTTGTTGCACGTTACATAATCTTACTGTAGTAATAAAATAAAAAATATGGTTGCATAATTATAAATAGACCAAAGGAAAATGCGGTTTTGTTATATTAAAAGTAACGTTAGAAAAGTAACTTTTTTTTGTTTACTAATTGTTAAACCAGTATAACAAAACCATGAATAATTTGTGGTTACCATTGTTCAAATACAAAAACCATGTTTGTTTGTTCATAAAACCTCATCCTATTGTTAATTAATATTAGTACTTAAATGTAGGCCTGTCACGACAAGGAATTTTTGTTGTGCAATATATTGTCACAGAAATTGTTGCGATAAGCGATATTATTGTCATTTTGACATAAAATGATTATATAACAGCAAATGCAAATAATCATAAACACTTTAAAATACTTAGCATTCTTACGGTTATTTAGATTCAATAATTTGATGTTAAAAAGCTAAATGTCCTATTATATATACCATTAAATGTCCTATTAGGTAAATGTCTAATTATAAACTTTCACACCAGTAAGGTAGAACGTAAATGTCATTGTAAAATGGCTTTAACGTTATTTGTGCATTTGTAAATGTATATCGCAATGGCAAAAATGATTGAGGTCATCTCCAAGTATTGCACGATAAGTCGATAAATTAATTATTGAGACAGGCCTACTTAAATGTATTATTTAATGTTAAGTACTTAAATGTCTCTGTAACAGTAATAAAAAAACTGCAATCTTCTTGCCTTTCTACTGTACTTTCATGTTAGGTTAGACTCATCAAGTGTCCATCATGGGGGTGACGCTCTCTAGGGCAATTCAGTGGAGCTCTGATGGGGATAAACTAGAGAATAGCCCTCTGAATAATGACATACTGACGGAAATTCTGCTCTTCACTGAGGAGTTTAGTGACAGACACCCTCAGGAGGCCAGATTTACATTCAGTGAGCCTCTAAAATGGAAAACATCTCTAGAAGTGTCTGATTTCACATCAGATACATATGACATCAGGTAATACCAACAAGTAGAGATGATGTGAGTTATGCAATTGAAAGAATAAGAACATTTACTTTACACAAATTAATAAGAGCAGATCTAACATAATTTTCTTTATATATATATATATATATATATATATATATATTTGTAAAACTGTGTTTTGTTCATTCTGTAGTTTTTTTTGGATAAATTCATGTACTTTGCTAGTAAAGTAAAATGCTTTCTCAAAGTATATATATTTTTTTGTTCATCTTATTGTTGTTTTTTCACTCAACCTATTTTTTTTCTTTCAGAGAAGAATCGGTTATGTCCCAGGAGTGTGATGATAGTGGATGCCCCCTTCTCCTTCTGAATCCACCTGACATCACAGTGCACTCATTCTACCACCTCTCTAACATTCTGCAACTAAATAAAAATAAAAATAGGAAGGAGGTCCAGACCTGTTTAGAGGGTAAGATGCAGGAAGAAAATGCGGTATTGCATTTTCTGTATAACGTGTAGAAAATTGGGAAACACTAATCATTTTAATAAGAATAATGTGTTGTTCACCTTGTTTCAATGTTAGTAAGTCTGGAGCTTTCTAAATTAACTGTTGTGTGTAGTAGATTAGTCATTTGCAAAAACCAGATCCATATAATGGCTTTTCACACAACCTTTCTTTTAAAGACGTTCAACGCTTGCCAAACGTGCTGCATTCAAGCATTTCCTATTGTGTAACCAGTTTACATAAACACTATTTGTATATCTGCATTTTTTCCCTTAGAAAAAGTTAGCTACTGAAGCTGTAGCAACATTTCAAACTCTTTCAATGAATATAAAATATAACTTATTAAAACATTTCTAAGATCACATAGATCATGCAGGTTTATACTTGAGGTTTCGGTTGTTCCTGCAATTTTCTGTTTTAAATTCATTCATTCATTCATTCATTTTCATTTCGGCTTAGTCCCTTTATTAATCTCGGGTCGCCACAGCGGAATGAACCGCCAACTTATCCAGCATATGTTTTATGCAGCGGATGCCCTTCCAGCCGCAACCCATCACTGGGAAACATCCATACACACCCATTCACACACATACACTACGGACAATTTAGCTTACCCAATTCACCTATACTGCATGTCTTTGGACTTGTGGGGGAAACCGGAGCACCCGGAGGAAACCCACGCCAACACGGGAAGAACATGCAAACTCCACACAGAAATGCCAACTGACCCAGCCGAGGCTCGAACCAGCGACCTTCTTGCTGTGAGGCGAACGTGCTAGACACTGCGCCACCGTGAGGCCTGTTTTAAATTTAAAAGCATTAAAGATTTGGTAAGTCAAAATTTGTTAGTGAAAACATTCATTCTCTGATTTCACTCTTGTGGTTCAGGAATGAGAATTGTTGTGTACATAATAGTAAAAATAGTGACAGTTTTGCAGTTCTCATTACTTCAGTCTCTACTTTCGTAATGCAATATGTGAGATCTCAAGTTCTGAAAAAACTGAAGATCCCACTGTAAAAATCAGGAATTATTTAAGTATGGTTTACTTTTTTCTAAACAAAAATGTGTAATTTTCTGGAACACGATAGCAATAAGCTGAATCATGCTAGCAACATGTTAAAACATGCAATAAGCTTGTTAGCAAAGTGATTAAACATGCTAGCAGTGTACCAAAATATGCTAGTAACTTAAGAGAATGTTAACAACATGTTATTAACTTTCTGAAACATGAAAGCTGCTTGCAATGTGTTAAAATGCATAATAATAACTGTCTGTCTGTATGCCCTTAAAATACCTTAAAAACTACTATTTATTGAATCCTCAACCTATTTCAAACTGAACACCTTTCAAACTAGAATATTTTTTCAGGTTTTCCCAAGTTCATGAAATTGACTTAGTTGGTTCATTATGTTAATGATGCAACTTAACTTATAATTATTACTTAATTAAAAATTCAACAATTATGCAAATGAAAAATATACATTGTCACTAGTGTTTTTGTTCATTTAGATACTGTTTTTAGGGTACTTTTTTCGTTCTGAAATCTAAATATTAGTTTCAAGCATCTTTACCACAGTCACAACATTTAACATTGCACATAAACATTTAGTGCATTCTAATTTGTCCCAGTAATTTGTCAACTTGCAGTGAAGGAAAAAGCAAAAATTTGTTTTTGTATGTTTATGGTCAACAGCTAACACGAAGCTGCTGAAGAAGATCTTTGGGCCCAGCATGCCTTCAATAAATGAAGATAATTTATTTAATATCTTGGATCAGCAAGATGAGAAGCTGTTAGACATTGCTGTCAAACCAATTAACAGGTAAACCATCTCTCTCCATGCATATACTGTCTACTACTTTAGTCAAAATAATCACCCATGCTCTATGTTTTTACAATTTTGCCATATATTTAAATTATTTTTTTTTAAATTTGTACTTTTTTATATCATTTGCAATATTTTATAAGTAAATGTATTAGTTTTAAAGTTTGTGCATGCATTTATAGTTGTTTTATTGTTACCCCTTAATGAGCTGTATTTTGTTTCTGTGTTGTGTGTGTATTTTTGCCCAGAGAGGGCAGGCTAAGCCCAGCAGCTGTTAATACGGAGGTAGACCTGTTGAAGACATTCTGTGGAACAGGAGAAATCCGCATGCTGAAATCTGTGCGCTACACATCAGGTTTGCATTATCCTCACTTTCCCCCCTTTCAATCACTTCTGCTCACTTTATCTCGTTCTGTCACTCACTCACTTCCAGACTTCTTTTCACCCTCAATCTGATTAATCATGTTTCTCCCTTACATATTTCTCCCTCACTTTCTCTTCCCCTCTGTGAGTCAGTGCTGGGCACAAATGATTGAAGTTTTCTGGTATGAATGAGAATGTTTATGTGAGATTTTTTTTCTTTCTTAAACTGGTTCAATTGGACTGAAATTGTACAGTAATTTAGATTTTAGGGAAAACAGAGGCAACATGCATAAAAGCAAATGCCTGAATGACACACTGCTGTGATATAGCAGATGTCCACTATACCCAAATCTAGTGTATTCAATGAGCATGAACCAAATCAAGGTATAAAATAAAGCAGACTTGAACCTGAATAACGCATAACATAAATGAACATGAACTCGCCAGAAAGCAAGTTACAAAGCTAGACAAAAGACACACGGGGGCTTTAAAGGTATATAACAAACATAAGTGGTCATGTAGTATAAACAAACCAATAGGGTTTTGCCACATACAACATGGGAACCAGTGACAACAAGACACATGAACAAAAGAAGTACAAGAATAGGGCAAAGGGAACCTGGGTCATGGAGCAATGGTGAACTGTGGTGCAATGGTTGAACTGACTCCAGTGCTGAGACTTCCCATTATTAGATATCTAAAATAATAAATACAATATTCTTAAATCAAGGTGCATTTTAATTCCTTCAAATAACAAGTACAAAAGAAGGTCCGCACTCAATAATTTATTAAATGAATCTCTGGAGAAAAGAAATGTAAGGGCTGAAATGTTTTATTTAATAAATGATTTACTTGTCATTTATAGAAATTTGGTCGAAGCAATAAACTTATCCGAGAGAGGGCGGTAATCTACATTTGATTACATTTAGATTTTCTAACATAATGACATAAAATTATCAGCCATTTATCAAGTATACCTGTTTGACCACTTGTTAATGCAAGCCAATCACATGGTGGCAACTCAGTGCATTTAGATGGTCTAGATCAGGGGTGCCCTGGAGGGCCGGTGTTCTGCATAGTTTAGCTCCAACCTCAATTAGACACACACTAGCTAATCAATCTTTTACTACGTTTGCTAAAACTTCCTGGAAGGTGGTTTAGGCAAGTTGGGGCTAAACACTGCAAGACATTGGCCTTCCAGGACAGATTTTATGCACCCCTGATCTAGATTATGTGTAGTAGCTCAAATCAAGCATCAGAAACGTTTTTCAAATGGCTTGGTTATTATTGTCAGACAGGCTGATCTGAGTATTTCTGGAACGATTGTTCTCCTGGTTTATCTCCAGGGTTTACAAAGGGCAGTCTGAAAGAGATATTGACTTGTTGATGTTAGAAGACAATGGGTAGAATGGTTTGAATTGAGAGAAAGATTACACTAACCCAAATAACCACGTATTGCACTTGTTGCTGGGTCTGATGAGTCTAGATTCAAATGCTTTCAAATGATAGGGTCAACATTTGGAGTTTATGGCATGAAACAAACAGCACAGGCTGCTGCTTTATGGTGGCATAATATGTGGGGTGAATATTGGTCACAAAGCTCAAATAATCTCAAACTGGTTTCTTGACCATGAAAATGAGTTCACTATACTCAAGTAGCGTCCATAATTCAATAGATACCTTTGGGGTGTAGTGGTGGAATGAGAGATATGGATCAGCATCTTGTTGAATCTATGCCATGCAATTGCAGCTGTTCTGAAAGAAAAAGGGGGTAACCATGTACTAAGTGAATTTATGTATGAAACTTGAAAAATATTCGAGTTATCTTCTTTTGAATTATAGTAAGTTTATTTTTCTGACCACATTTGCAGATTACTTGTATTAAGCTTAACTGCCTATTGAAATATTAATTGAAATACTCAAAACCCTGGAATGTTACTGGGGTTATTAAAAGACTTGATATGATTCTTTGCCTTATGAAGGGAAAATACAAAAAAAAAATAGTTTTCTTAAATTATTTTTATTCTTAATTAAAGATGCATTGCATCATTATTGCTTTTGCCTTTATTGCCAACTGCCTAAGTTTTTGTGAGCAATATGCACACATTAAGCAGATCTACTGTAACAAAAACGAGATGAACACCACTAATGTGGCTGTTACTGATGATGTACAGGGCTGAAGGCAGCGACAGAAAGAGTGCTGCTGAGTTAAGCGTGGCCACTGAACCATCACCGCTCCCCCAGGCCAACAAGAAATTGAATCAAGCGGGGTTGGAGTCAGATAACTCAAAAGATGGATCTGTAGAGACAACTGAGGTGACAGCCGGCCCCAGTGAAATGCTCACAGTCTCACTTTTAGAGTCAAACCTCATGCAGGTGCGCGGGGCCCACTTCCCTGCTGGTGCAAAACAAACAGTCTGCCATGAATTAAATAAAAACCAACTGATATCAGAGTTCAGGAAGACCGTGTTTTCAGAGGATTGACATATTGACTATGGAGACATTGAGAGTGTTCAAGCTGAAAATCATTGGAGGTACTAAAACAAGCAGACAAAGCAGACCTCCAGAGTGAAATCAAACTATTTTAAGTTAAACAGATGCACTATTTTCTTGACAGCAGCAGAAGATCTTTCCAATTGGGAACTTTGATATGAGAACAATCATGGCCAATGTGATGAACATGTTTTTGCTCCCATGATTGTTTGGGCATGTTTAATTTGTGGTGCAGATGGTGTAAAATGACACCTTATAAACACACTAAACACAATGTTACTATGTGAATGTGCACAATATATAAAGTGGATATCACCTTTAACTGCAGATTAACTATGTAAACTCTTAACAGCTGTACTGTTCACCCTATCACAGATACATTTTTTTATGATTTTGTTTGTAATGTAATCTACTTTTTATGAAAACTATAAAAAAAGATTTTTTTTTTAGTAGTATTTTCCAAGTATAACCAAGTAGCTTTCCATTGTTACAAACTTGAACTCAGTGTGAAACATACAGTAGATGGGGAAATCGTTTTCCAAAACAACTAAGGCTGAACCTTCGCTAGTTTTATCATTCTAAATTCTGATAGATGCAATGTGTATTGGCTCACAGTGCAATGTATTGTTTAATGCAGTACTGGGTTGCAGCTGGCAGGGCATCCGCTGTGTAAAACATATGCTGGATAAGTTGGTGATTCATTCCGCTGTGGTGACCCCTGATGAATAAAGGGACTAAGCCCGAAGGAAAATGAATGAATGAATGAATAAGCAACCTAATAAATTGTTACTGAAAACAACTTTCCCATGTACATTAGTTTGTAATCCATAAGACTACCATTACTAAGCACTGTTGGCTGTTCAAAATAAGTCTGTCTCTCTGCCTCACACTCACTTTTCAAGTCACCACTATTAGTGACAATGCTGGAATATCCTTTAAATATAACATGGAAACCATTACGTATGTCAGATTTCAGTTTACAAAGAGATTCATCAGTTCTTCCTCTCTCCCCGAGGAGGATAGGCAGATATGCTGTGCCATAACAATCAACTGTTTTTGGAAAAAGGAGAGCGGCCTGCAAATTTGGAATGATGGATGTGGTTTCTTTTGAAAAATGTGTCCCTGTATGCTGAGCAAAATTGGAAGCTGCTATGCAAATAAATAGGGGGGAGGCCGTGTGGATGCAACGGGCGGTTTGGAGCATGTGGAGTATCGGTTGGGGGTGTTTGGCGATGGTGATTTATCTTGGGTTATGTCTGCAGCAGCTCAGTCCTGAAGAGCAATTAGTCTTCTTCATTGGCAGAGATACAGTACATGGACGCAGTGTCCATCTGCCCCTTTTGGGAGCCTACACTGGATGAACTATTAAAAATGGGAGCACAAATTTTTACTTTGTGTGGTGACACTGGGGCACTAATTTAACATTTGACACATTATACATACAATAAAATATGGGTTGTTGACATGATGTTTATTTTAACTGTCACACATGACAAAAATGAATAGTTAGTATTGTCATGGGCGGCGCGATGGTGCAGTGGGTAGCACTGTCGCCTCACGGCAAGAAGGTCGCTGGTTTGAGCCTCAGCTGGGTCAGTTGGCATTTCTGTGTGGAGTATGCATGTTCTCCCTGTGTTCGTGTGGGTTTCCTCCGGTGCTCCAGTTTCCCCCACAAGTCCAAAGACATGCGCTATAGGTGAATTGGGTAAGCTAAATTGTCCGTAGTGTATGTGTGTGAATGAGAGTGTATGGGTGTTTCCCAGTGATGGGTTGCAGCTGGAAGGGCATCCGCTGTGTAAAACATGTGCTGGATAAGTTGGCAGTTCATTGTGCTGTGGTGACCCCAGATTAATTAAGGGACTAACCCGAAAAGAAAATGAATGAATGAATGATTAAATTAATATTGTCATCATTTAAAATGTGGTAAATAGTTAAACATTTCTTTGTCTTCAATGAACCTCCTGTTATAAAAAACTGCTTTTTTGTGTGTGTGTTTTTGAGCCAAAACTCAAAATTGTCCTATAGTGTTACTGTCACAAACATTCATTCATTCATTTTCCTTCAGCTTAGTCCCTTTATTCATCAGGGGTTACCACAGCGAAATGAACCGTCAACCTATCCCTTCCAGCTGCAACCCAGTACTGGGAAAACATCCATACACAATCATTCACACACATACACTACGGCCAATTTAGTTCATTCAATTCACCTATACTGCATGTCTTTGGACTGTGGGGGACACAGGAGCACCCGGAGGAAACCCACGAGAACATGGAGAGAACATGCAAACTCCACACAGAAATGCCAACTGACCCAGCCGGGACTCAAACCAGCGACCTTCTTGCTGTGAGGCGACAGTGCTAACCACTGAGCCACCATGCCGCCCTGTCTCAAACATAGTTAAATAAAATACAGCCCTTATAAAGTTTAAAGAAAATTGTAAAATCATTACTAAGTACCTCTGGCATAATTTTACAAGTTGCCATTTTAATTAATGGAAATAATAGTTTTTTTGTCCATATATATAAAAAAACATAGGAACTTGATACAATTTGTCACATACAGTATTTCACTTTTTTGGACTCGCTATAAAATTGGTGGTTATACATTTTCTCTGGGGGCACACCTGTATAATTGAAAATGTCCTATAAGTCTAACAATTCATGGAGAAAAAAAACGTTCTTCATAATTAAATGTAAAATAAATTAGCTATTTGTTTATTATTAAGAGTTGTTTTTCTTAATTTGTCCTATGTCACACAATAGAATGTACAGATTTTTGGGTCCAATTCTTTTAAAATGTAAAAAGAAAAAAAAAAACTGTAAAAGAACTGATTAAGTTAGTGACCCTTTATATTTTCAAATGACATAAATGTATGTATTTTGTCTTAAAGAAAATAGTGTTTTGTAAAAAATGCATTTTTACTTAATGTTTGTCAGCTTTCCTTATACAAAGTTCTAAAGCATAAATGCTGCCTCCACAGATTACGTGTTCTCCAATGGTTGTCGCTCTCCTCCCTGGAGGCAGATGGATGGAGAGATCTGCTCCCTCATAATTGAGACCTGTGACACAGAGCCCACGCTGTTCATCACTTGCAATACTAATGGAGTTTTCCTGGATGAGGTGAGAAAACTGTTAAGAAAGTAATAACAGTCATTTGATGTGTCAGCTTTGGATAGCTCTGGGAACACAATTCTCTTGTATGTCAAAGCAAAACACAAATCTGCAACATGGGTGTCAAAACTTTTGCTACATAATGTATTATCTGCCATTAGTGATCAGTAGACATTTCCTTAGTTTATTATATAATGTATTTTTATCATGAAACCAATTATAGGGGTGCTTGATCATCTAAACAGGGCTTATCCCAACAAGCCTGACCTGAGCACGCAGCAAATGGAAATTAATGCATCCCATCGGAATGCTGAGTGATGCAATATGAGTTTTCTGAAGCTCAAACGTGTCAAGCTGTCAAGGGAGCAAGTTTTGGTAGACAATTTGAACATACAAAATTTCCTCTTAATGTGTTTGAAAGGTATGGTATACAGACACTTTTCCAAAACATGAGGTAAGCGAAGCTGAAGTTTGGACATGACAGTTATGGGATTCTGTTCCAGATCTGCTTCTCTAGCTGTGTTCATTGTTTCAAGCCGCCTCACAGATCTAAAAATGTGTGCATTTAATTAAATGCAACATTTTATGCACCACAATATTTTTCAGCATTTTTTAGTTTGTCGCAAACTTTAAAGGTCCTGTAAAGTCCTATGAAATGTGAATTTTTATTCCATGTTTGACAGAATCTCAACCGAAAAATGAAGAGAGAGCGGGACATATCTTAGCTCCTGTCCTTTCTAAAAAGAGCCAATAACGTTTTGTTTTATCACCGCTCTTCCAGTGAGAGTGGTTGAGCACAAGTGCATCAAATGTGAAGCGTCTTGATGGGGGTAGATCATGTCAGACGCTAGAGAGCATTTGATTGGTCACAATTTGATGAGAAACTGAAGTATGAGGTGACGTGAATAATTTCATGGGACCCTTAAGTATCCTATATACTTGACTATTTTTACATTGTTTTCTTATAATAGATGTTGTGCTATATGAAGAATTCATAAATGCCTGTTGTTAGTGCAATTGGTTGCAGTTAAGTGAACTGCAGTCAGGAACTTATCACACTTGCTTGGACTCATGAACACATAACATTGAAGAAACTGAACATGATTCAATGGCAAGATATGTTTACAAATGAAGTTTGTTTTTGTAGTTCATTCATTAATTTTTCTTTGGCTTAGTCCCTTTATTCATCAGGGGTCGCCACAGCAGAATGAACCGCCAACTTATCCAGCATATGTTTTACACAGCATATGCTCTTCCAGTTGCAATTCACACACATATACTATGGCCAATTTAGTTCATTCAATTCACCTATAGCGCATGTCTTTGGACTGTGGGGTAAACCGGAGCACCTGGAGGAAACCCACACGAACACAGGGAGAACATGCAAACTCCGCACAGAAACGCCAACTGACCCAGCTAAGACTTGAAACAGCGACCTTCTTGCTGTGAGGCGACAGGGTTAATCACTGAGCCACTGTGTCGCCCCTTTTGTAGTTGCATAATAAAAAAAAAGGGGAATTGCTTTGCTGCAGTATAATGAGACACATAATGAGTCCCAAACTGCACATAGACTATGCACTTATGCACTCAACAGCATAGCACATAAAGTTAGTGTCATCCCAAATGGAACACTAATGTTTTTTTTTTTACTAACCGGAAATTTAAAACATGTTTGATGGTTTCCAAATTAGTAAAATAAATTACCAAACTACCAAATAGTACCTGCCATGAGTATAACTGTATTGACCATCGGGAGATGTCATACTCACTCACCTAGGAGAATTTTTCGTGCACAATCCAAAATAATCCAACGTCAGTGCCCGATAGCTCCACCCATTCCACTATGTAAGCAAAGCTGCAGCCGTCGAGGGTGTGAAATATGGAATGTTATATGGAAATAACATTCCATACTTCTTTATAATGGTTGAATAAGTGCATCATCTGGGTATTTAAAGTGCACTTATTTTTTTATAATAAAAAAGAATGAACATCCAGACACTGTTAAAAGAAACAATATTTAAATAGGTGCTTTGCGATTTAACCTTTCACAAAACAAAAATGACAACCCTAAGAAAACTGCACTCATGAAAAGCATCTGATCATAGCGATATGACTGTGTAGATCTGGATGTATAAGACAATATTTACTGTAAATGAGTCCCTTTTCTTTGCAAGACACAATGACATAACAGTACAGAATAGCTTCCAAACATTATAAGCATTGGTTTCCTTTTATAGAACAAAAGAGAGCCTCTTAGAAGCATGCACAAACATCAGCTGGAAAATTGTCCCAATTCCTTCACGTAAACACTAGGCTGCATTTACACTAGTGTGTTTTTGTTTTTAAATAGCATTTTAAAATGAAAATGCTCCTCGTCCAGACATTTCCAAGAAAATCTCTATACTACACTCAAAAAATTATGTTTGTTAACATTTGTTAACAAAAAAATATATTTGTCAACATAATTCTTTTTTGACAACTTAGTTTGATGTTCAGTTCACTTAATAAAATTGTAAAAAAAATAACTTTTACATTTTTTCATGTTGTCACAACACCAATTGATTGTATGGAATCCAGTGTTTTTGTATAGTGTATACACCCTAAAACACATGATATGTGACCATTTATGTTCACAGGGCATGCATTTATTTTGCCACTTGCCACCTACCAGTTGCATAATGATCATATGGGACTTGACAAATCAGGCAATTACTCAATAGTCCAGAGGACCAGAGAGCGATTGTGTATATCCATGGCTATGTTTTCAAAAGTATATGTTTCAATCTGTACAAACTGAAATGAAAGACTTTTCAAACTAAAACAGGGTCTTCAGAATTTTTAAAACACTTTGTTTTGGAGTCTAAGATGCAGGAGTATTTGTGTGGACACCAGTCATAACTTGATAAAACTTTTGTGTTTTAAAATGCAAATGTGTAAATGGCACCTTAGTTTTTACAAGCTTTCTTAGACTACCTCAGAGATAGAAAAGGTCTGATTTTTACATTTTCATTAGAAGCAGTTTACAAATTTGCACAAATCCCCTTCAAATTTGATTTCTCCTCCTTATCTCTTTCTAAATGTCTATTTCCTGTCCTCATCTGTGCTCTGTACTCAATGCTTTGTGATTATCGAGATTGGACGTTTAATCAGAACAATTCACCTCTAAACCTTAGACATTATGAGTTCACAGTATAGTCATGTCTGTGCATGAATGTCAAGCTGATGACGTTTACAGTATGTGTGTTTGTCAATGTGAAACCCTCTCACACTTTCAGTTGTATTTTTTTTTTTTTATATGACTTTATGTTTGAAATATCTCTTGTAACCTAACTCACATCTCAGCCAAAAAATACTAATACATCACTGGAAATGTCATCAGTCTCTGGGTTTACACTTACAGTTTGATTATATGTTCCAGGGACTCAAAGGAGAAGGAGGTGAAAAGTCCTATAATGCAGTGGAGTCGTATGATAGTCCTATAATAATTGAAGTCTTCAAAGACATTGTCACACTGCTGAAAAACAAGTCTCCCCATTTTGCTGAGGCTGCTGATGAAGAGGTATTGGAATTTTGCACTTTCATCTCTTTCAACAGATATAAGCTGTGCCTTATTTCCTCGATCAGTTTAATAGTAAGAATTGGCATTGTTGAGTTTTCATTTTTCTGATCATTTCAGTTATTCTCTTCAACTGCTCTTGGTTTTAAAATGCTCCAGATGGCAATTTCTAAGCATATGACAGTGGTTTCATTATAGTGTCTGCTCCACACCACAGAGCTTTGGTTGTCAGAACTGTGCTTTAAGCAACCCTAACATGTGAAATTACATAATTCACAGTTACGCACTAATCATCCAAAATGTGACAGCTCAATTGTGGCTTATATAATGCATCTGCTGATGTAAAAAATGACATTAGTGTTCATAAATTGTGCATCTCTGATGCAGGATGGTTTCTTCATCTAACTAAAAGCACTTAAACTGCAGATTAGTTTTTGAGTTTTGAAAAAGCTTGGAGCTTAATGGCGGTGGTCTGGAGAGCCTAAGTGTTCAGGCATTAGAGACTAATGACATCATCATGCGAGTATGCCATACACATGCAGCCATTAGACTGTCTAAGAAACAAAAGAAACGGTAAAGAAGCCAAAGATGTCAACAGAAGTAGAAGTCTGCAGTTAGTAAAATGAGGTGGTGTTATTCATAGTGCATTGCTCCTAGGCGTCGAAGGCTGCATTTATTAATGGACCCTTCTTGACGGGATCATTTCCTTATTTTATATGATTAGTGTAATCTACAAGAAGAAGTCAAGTGCACAAATTGTTTTGCTTACAATAGGTACACGGACATATGTTACACATAAATTACATTTATAATGATACAAAATGTTTACCAGAACTATCATTTAACAATGGTTAACAGTAATTAGAAAAGTTTAAGTAAGAAATCAGCACATTGCAAAGAAGAAAGTTTTGCATTTCAGTCAGATTAGCCAATCATCAATCTTTTTAGCTTTGAGGTAGGGGATTGTACAGATTCGCTGGTTTGGTATGGCAGTCAGTTGGTGACTAATGCTTGCTCTATTTTTGACAGGAGAAATGACATTGTGTCACATCCCATTACATATCATGTATTTCTAGTGTCGTCCTCCAGCTTTTGCTCTGGATTTTGTCTGTATTCTTCCAACTGTTGTAACTGTGTCCTCTGGTTACCATTGAAGAAGCTGTAAACGAGATTAATGTTATGAAACACTTGCCAATCTTTATGCATGTGGAGTAGCAAGTAAGTAATGCACATTTATATAGCACATATATTTGTATTGCCATACACCTAAAGCACTTTACAATCATGAGGGGGGAGTGGGGGTCTCTCTTCACCACGACCAGTGTACTCACCCCACACCAGTTGGAGATGCACATGAGAGACAGAGATAGAGCCAATTCAGTGGAAGGGGGTATGATTGGGAGTCCATGATAGATTAGGGCTGAGGGAGTGAATTTAGCCAGGACACCAGGGTTAAACCACTACCCTTACGAGAAGTGCCATGGGATTTTTAATGACCACAGATGCTAATGGGCTAATCAGGACCTTGGTTTCACGTCTCATCTGAATAGATGGTTGCTCACTGACAGTATGCACTATACTGGGGCATTCAGACTCACTCAGACCACATGCTGAGCACCCCTGCTGGCCTAACTAACTCCACTTCCAACAGCAACCTAGTTTTCCTGTGGTCTCCCATCCAGGTACTAACTAGGCTCAGCCCTGCTAGCTTCAGTGGTGATATGGCTGTAGATATGGCTGTGTGCTGGAATCAAACCTGCAATCTTGGATAACAAGTCAGACATCCTAACCATGAAAAATTTTTTTATTGACAAAAAAAAAAGATTATTAATACCTGATGTGGCCTCACAGTGGCGCAGTGGGTAGCACGTTCGCCTCACAGCAAGAAGGTCGCTGATCCCTGGTTCGAGCCTCGGTTGGGTCAGTTGGCCTTTCTGTGTGGAGTTTGCATGTTCTCCCTGTGTTGGCGTGGGTTTCCTCCGGGTGCTCCGGTTTCCCCCACAAGTCCAAAGACATGCGGTATAGGTGAATTGGGTAAGATAAATTGTCCGTAGTGCATGAGTGTGTATGGATGTTTCCCAGAGATGGGTTGCAGCTGGAAGGGCATCCGCTGCGTAAAACATATGCTGGATAAGTTGGCGGTTCATTCCGCTGTGGCGACCCCAGATTAATAAAGGGACTAAGCCGAAATGAAAATGAATGAATGAATGAATACCTGATGCAAACAGAACCATAAATGTGTACTGTCTAATCAAGCCACAAATGCTAAATAATGAGAAATGAGTTCTTTATTTTGAATTCCAAATATTGGCTAAACAGATTGAAGGAAAGTTGAAGCTGTCCTTCAACTGGCAGCGGTGCTTCAGCTCGCTCCTCAACTGCACTGTGAGGTATGCAGACCAAGATTAATCACAGCTGAGGAGAAGAGAGCAAAGGGAAAGAGGGGACAAGCGAATGTCTACACGTCTCTCTGTGTGTAGAGTATCTACTTGTCACAATAAGAGAGAGAGAGAGAGAGAGAGAGAGAGAGAGAGAGATAGACGGATTAAGAGAAAAAAGGAGTTCTCTCTTCTGTCACTCTGCGATTTGTCACGTCACCACAGTGTGAAAGAATGTGAGAACAGTCCAGTTAGTCAGACCCCTCTGAATAAAGTAAAAGAAAAATTAACAAATTGGGTCTCCGTTAATGGCCTCAAGATGTGCTGAAAAGTGTGTTTATTGTTTGAGAAATTATATCCTATTTCTCATTAGTGACAGTGAATTTGTTGGAAAAATGATTTGTTTTACAGCAGCAAATATTTAGTCGCTTGTACATGGGATTTTACGGACAAGAGTTATCTCATAATTATTTTTTAAATATACAACATCTTTAAGAAATTAAAAAAAAATTCAGTCTTTCTTTTTTTGTATGTGCTTTGCACTGGCTTACTCAGTATGGTTATCACAGTTGACTAACGATTTTTAACATTTCTGTTTTAAATGTTAAATATAATTATTTTAATTGAACTTTAATTGAATAGAAAAGTTTAATCAAAATGTTAAATATAATTATTTTAATTGAACTTTAGGGCAGCACGGTGGCACAGTGGGTAACACAATCACCTCACAACAAGAAGGTCGCTGGTTCGAGCCCCGGCTGGGTCAGTTGGCGTTTCTGTGTGGAGTTTGCATGTTCTCCCCGTGTTTGCGTGGATTTCCTCCGGGTGCTCCGGTTTCTCCCATAAGTCCAAAGACATGCGCTATAGGTGAATTGGGAAAGCTAAATTGTACATAGTGTATGTGAGTGTAAATGAGTGTGTATGGATGTTTCCCAGTGATGGATTGCAGCTGGAAGGGCATCCTCTGCATAAAACATATGCTGGATAAGTTGGCGGTTCATTCCGCTGTGGCGACCCCAGATTAATAAAGGGACTAAGCCGAAAAGAAAATGAATGAATGAATGAATGAATGAATGTATGAATGAATGAATAATTAACCTTTAATTGAATAGAAAAGTTTAATCAAAAAACTATATAAAACGTCTTTTAGTACAAAACAAATAGCTAGATTTTAGTGAAACAAATAGCTAGATTTTTTTTCCGATCACCCTTCTGAGTAAAAAATAATGACTCATATAAAATTTTTCCTGGTTTAGAGATACCCGCTAAAATGTCATTCATTTTAACCATAGTTTATTTACAAAAAAAAAAATGGGATCAATCATTCATTTATTCCTTCATTCATTTTCTTTTCGGCTTAGTCCCTTTATTAATCTGGGGTCGCCACAGCAGAATGAACCGCCAACTTATCCAGCATATGTTTTACTCAGCGGATGAAACATTGGGGATTCACACACATACTCATTCACACACATACACTACGGACAATTTAGCCTACCCAATTCACCTATAGCGCATCTCTTTGGACTTGTGGGGAAACCGGAGCACCCGCAGGAAAATATCACATTTTAAATATTTATTATTTGCCAACATCTTTCAAACCTGGGTTTAATTTACAGGATTTTTTTAACCATAAATTTTAAATAATTTTGTATTACTACTTTTGAAATAAGTGCAGATGAGAATAATTATGTTTCATTTTGACAAATAACTGTGTTATGCAGAAAGACAGTAGAAATTATATTTTCACAATTTTATTTTCAATTGATTTGAAACATTGAAGTAGGCACATGCATTTGATATGCTGTCTGTGTATGTAAAATCTATTTTGTAAATGTAATTAAATATATATATATATACCGACAAAAATGCACAATAAAATGACTCAAACATAAGATTGAAACTGAAATTGTATTAAAACGTATTAATAAAAACTATAATATTATCTTAATGATAAAATAACTCAGGCTTAGTGTTTTCCAAATCTGTCTTCAATTTCATCGGTAGCAGAGTGCAGTAAATGCCTCTTTGTTGATGCAGACAAAAGGTTTCCTCCAACTTGTACTTTTCTTTTCTTAAAACAAAGTCCTCCAATCCATGCTAATGTTTTATGCCGACCGTTGGCGGTTTTATAACCGACATAATTCTGTCCTTGAGCAATATAAACGGAAACTCCATCATCGAGACAGATTTCTCTTTATGTTCGTTGCTAAATGATGGTGATGTTATCTCTCGACGATATAGTTTGCAGATGGAAAATGAAGGCAGACAGAAAGATTACTGCCGCACCATATAGTAATGGTTATTGTCTAGCGCTACTATGTTGGTGCAAAAACCTCTGTCTGGTTACCTTAAGGATAGAAAGTATAAAAATGTTCCTTTCATCTATTCATTCTGAATTCAGAGCCAGTTTTCAGACACAAATTAAGCCTGCTGTAGAATTTTACCTTTACTCTCAGCAAGGATGTCCAAGTTAAACTCTGTCGTGTCCAGGACCAGCTTCATCTTCCTTACTTGAGCAACAGTTCCCATGAGTTTGTGCTCAGTAGCTCTGCTCACCTTCCATAACTCTCGCCTATGATGAATGTTCGGTCTAAGTGCGCTATCATTCTAAAGCTCTATGAGAAAAAAAATGGAGTAGAGCTCCATGTATGTGCTGCTGTACTTGTTTATTTGACACAATGTCATTTACACATGTCCCTGGATCAACATCCTTTGTAGCTCCTAGAATAACATCCCTAGCAACCAATCAAAGCCCTGACGCTCTTGAAGCATAAGGCAGTGATTGAGTAATAGGAATGTTGTTTCAGGAACAACAAAGGATGTTGGTCTAGGAATACGTCCTACTTGTGGAAATCACTCTGGGCTGTTTATTTGCTACAGTCATACTTGATATTGCTGAAAAGTGTCAGAATCTTTTTTTTGGACAATACCGTTCTTATCGAGACGGGAAATGCCACTTTAAATTTAAGACTTGGTTCAAAGTGTCGATGGTTAACCTACTGAACAGATGCTGCACTTCTGGTGTTATTTTTCTTGAATGATTTTTCTTTGCCATGTTGCCCTTGGCTTGTCCAGCCAGGCACTATTTTCTGCAAATATACTTTGAAAAAATATGTGTTTTGCAAAAAAAAAAAAAAAAAAGTAAAAAAAAAAAAAAGACTCAATATTCTGAGTGTGGTTTTAGTGTTTGGTTTGTACAAGGCTGAATATGTGTTAGCAGGTTGAGTTCAATTATTGGTGGCGGTGAGGAGAAAGACTTTATTATTCTTTGAAGCGATGATGCCAGGCAGGCGGTTCAGCGTGCGTGCATTTGTGTGTGTAAAAATGCCCACCAGACTTTCATGTTTTATTATGCCAGCAGGCGGGAGCTCAACCGTGAGCACTAGCAGCTGACGGGTGATGGACAGAGGCTATAAAGACAGAGCCATAAAAGTAGTCTGCTTAGACACAAATCAAACCCCTCTTTGTTCCTCATATTTTGCATTAGTCCCTGGTTTTCTAGATTTCATCTTTATGTCTTTCAGTCTTCCAAGTGCAAGGTTTCATATGAGAGCTTTTGCTAACACTTTACTTGAATGGGTGTTCGCAAGACCGTCATGAGACCTTTATAATCATGAAATGACACTGTGAATATGAAGGAGATTTTATGCATGCTTATGACAACTGTCATTAAGTGTCATCATTAGCTCAGTTTTAGGATTTTAAATGCAAAGATGACAACTTGAAATAAATGCATCACAACCTGCCAGTGTCTTTTTTTATGAAAACTTGACATTACCAAGTAGACAACATAACGAAACTATGTAACCCTCGTTCCCCGAGGGGGGGAACGGAAATACTATGTGGAAACTTCCACTATGGGGATTTTGTCAGAAACCACTCACTCTTAAGAGTAATAAAACAGGCCAATAAAATGCCAATGAGTTGGCGTGTCAGCGCACACAGCTGGCATCAATCACAATCAATTTGTGTATAAGAATGCCAGCTGTGCATTGCAACAATACCTTTTCTAGCTGAAGAAGCCAAACTACAGCTGTCAGCTAAGGCGCAATCACTGTGGCAAAGGAACATAGCATTTCCGTCCCCCCCCTCGGGGAACAAGGGTTAAGTTGTAACCGTTTCGTTCCCCAGTGGGAGGAGAACTACAATGCAATGTGGAAACTTCCACTATGGGGAAATGTATGGAAAACGCCACAGTGATTGAACCTTACTACGTTGCTGGTGAGAGGTTTGCCAGGTTCCAGCGTGAGCGCACCATCATCACCAAAGACACAGCCCTCAAACGTGTCCCCTTACCTACCTTACATACCTGTGAAGCGCTTAAGGCTTATTTATATTTTTTAAGGAGTCGTAAAAATACACCTAGTAAGTTTCTAGGAATTTTAAAATACATCAGTACGATGGTGAAGCGTGCGGTCCCAATAGGGAGGACACTGCGGAGGCCACCTGCTGGCCAAATGGGGAGACATGGTGGCAAGAAGACATATGGACTAACCCTGAGAAGGGGGAGTACACATATGAAGAATGGTTAGCGGGGAGGGAAGACACGGGCCCACCTGGAGAGCGGGGAACTATACTGGCATTATACAGCACCCGTGAGGAAAATCAGCTCCAATCAAAGATACAGAATCTTACGAATGTATTAGGTGTCGCACAGCTCGCAGCTCTACAGATGTCTGTTAGAGAGGCGCCGCATGCTTACACCCAAGAGGAGGCAATACTCTCACTCCCGGAAGACGCGGCTCACCCTGGCACTGAAAGCGAGGGGGATGGCATCCACTATCCTGTGGGCCAACCTCAATATGGATATGGCACTTCCGGTCTGCCGATCCTAACAGAAAAAGAGGTGTTTAGAGTCGTAAGCTCTAATGCGGTCACATAGCGCAGAGCACGAACGGGACACAACAAAAAAAGGGGCTGGGTCTGCCTCCTTCATGGGCAGCGCTTGCAGGTTCACTACGCAGTCTAAAAAAGAAGCACTGTAGGAACCTCGGGCACCTAGGTGGGCCAGGGTCTCAGGAAAACGTGAGAGTGGGCCGGCCCGAATTGCTGGCACACTTCGCTGACCGTAAATGCCTCGAGATACCCGACCATCTTGACCGATGCCAACGCGACCAGCAGAGCTGTCTACCCGGACAGAAATCTTAAGATACTGAGTTGAGTGGATTGAGCAGACCTCTCCTAAGAGAGATCTCCAAGTGGGTATGACAGGGCGACAGGATTGATTTAATTATCCAGCATCTCCTGCCTCTGGGAACTGGATGATGAGGCGATGCTTTCCCAGTGTATCGTCATCCCTGTGTCCTCAGAGCGGGGATGATCGTAACACCAACCCCTCAGTGCGGAGGGGACACCCTAGTCCCAGCCAGCTGAAGGAGGATCGCATCACACTGATCTGGCATGTCCTTCTCGGAGAGAAGTACACCACAGCGAATAGACTCCTCTTTAGGGTGTAGGCATGACTCGTAGAGGGTGCTCTAGACTGAGGGACGGTGTAAACCACCAAACTGGTAGGTCACCTAAGTCCTCCGTGCTCCATCTATGGACCACACGTGAGGTTCCAGAGATCTGGGCGCGGGTTCCAGATGGTGCCTGTCCCAGAGAAGAAGGTGGTTTTTCAAAGGCACATGCCAGGGAGGGGTCGTCACGAGGGGAGAGCTGAAATACAGGTCCGGTTAAGCTAGAGAGGCGCAATAAACAGACCTGTTCCTCGTCCTCCCTGACCTTACACAATCTCGATGCGAACGCACTGGCTACACAGCTGGCCCCGAGCCGTGCGAAAATACGCACTGTAAAACTGCCCGCGAGCACCGCATTAACATGCTGAACCCCCATACATGCAACACAGTGCTTGTGCCCATCATTCGTGAACAGGGATCCACCACATCCAGAAACGCATGGTTGGAGCGACGTTAAAAAGACGCGTTGCACGTCCGTGTTGCTCTTTTAGGAGAATTTGCTTTATACTTACCACTCTTGAAGTATCGGTCCAGCGAAACACTTAGGGACGGGAGAAGCCCAGCTCGCACTGTCGCTCGCACTGGAACCGGGAGAAATCAGCCTCTCAGAAGACGGCAGCTTTCTTTCACTCTCCCTCGAACGAAGTCGGAGGATGACAGCAAAAACGTCTCTTTCAGTCTGCATGTGAGGCTTCTGAAGCAAAAAAAGGTATTGTTGCGATGCACAGCTGGCATTCTTATACACAAATTGATTGTGATTGATGCCAGCTGTGTGCGCTGACACCGCCAACTCTTTGACATTTCATTGGCCCGTTTTATTACTCTTCAGAGTGAGTGGTTTCTGACGAAATCCCCAAAGTGGAAGTTTCCACATAGCATTGTAGTTCCCCTCCCGCTGGGGAACTTGTATTATAATTATAATTGTCCCATGAAAATTTTACTAATCAATTTTTACTCAAATTTTTTTTCAGTGGATTTAAAAATAATTAAAAAGTGACAATATTAAAAGTGACAATACTCTGTCAAATAATTTTATAACAGCATCATTAATATTTAATGACATTTTAGTGACAATTT
>CAIGQW010052810.1:8678168-8690894 GCA_903798125.1 Danio choprae
GATGGCCTGCTTCATGCCTATTGATCTCATTTGTAATATTATACACATTTTTGACATTAATTTAGGTAAAATATGGACAAACCTAGCTGTTGGTTTTAAAAAGTTTTTTTTAATAAATGTAACCCATTGGTTGGATTTGTCCATATTTTATATAAATTTGGGTTAAAACAACTCAGAATTATTTTTAAGTGTAACAATTGCTGTCTGAACTTAAGTTTGGTTTGAAGGCAAGAATATGTCAATATCACAGCATTCTCCTACAAGCCCATAGTGTTTGCTGTAGTTTTGCCACTGGTACTTGTCTCTGTGTCATTTTTGCTGTCATCTTATTTGTTCATATGTAAATTGCATAAGCTAATTTTGCAATGTTAGTTTAAAATTTACATACATACACTTCCCTAAAGATCCTCACCCTTAAAGACCCTGAATGGAAAAATATCCATAGATCTACTATACAAACCTTACTTTTTGTTTCAAGCCACAGATATTTTGATCATCTATTAATAAAACATTGTTTTTGAACAAATGGCAAGGAAAACATAAAGTGTTATTATATGTCATTCATATTATAGGTTAATCTGTTCACTTTTATATAGATCACAGCACCACTGAGGTGAATACTGTATTTGATCTTTTAATATCACTGTCTTATTACTTAGTACATTCAAAAAATGACTTTTGCTGCTTGTTCAAGATACTTATTTAAAATGAGTTGAAACAACATAATTCTTAGGTTTTTTGGAGGGGGCAACTTAATTTTTTTATGTTCAACCCACTTAAATAAAAAAAAAAAAAATAAAAAAAACTATTACATTTACTCAATTTGTGTTAGAACAACACATTTTGTGGAGCCCAGCCTTTTTAATGTATAACCTGGTTAAAAAAAGTAAATAGCAGTCAATGGAGGAAAGCCTTGTTTTGCTTTACAGGTACTTTATTACTCTCAGGGGAGTTGAAAACAGGAAAGTTTCCATGAAATCATAACATTTTTCAAAATTGTTCACCGTCGCAATCCTTAATCAAAAGAATTTCCTCTTTGCAGCAACATCTTCTCTGATATGTCACCCATGTGATATCACAGCCATAGCAAACAATTAAATCCAATCAGTTCCCAACGGGAAACATCAAATTTTTCAACATCAACATTTTTTTTCTTATCCCAGAAGCTGTGGTACTCAAATATATGTCACAGTTGAGACGGTTATAACAAATTCCCTTTTTGTGCTGACCTTTCAATGAACCATTTGAAAAGCTGTGGTGGTTTTCTGGCAGGTGGAATTGTTGGACTGTGTGCCTGCGGGAGAGTCACTGAGTCTGGAGCAGCAGAGGGATGTGGAGGTGGCTCGCTGTGGGGCTCTGGCTCTCTGGAGCTGCAGCAAGAGCACCTGGAACAAAGAAGCCATCCGGAGGGCCGGGGGAATCCCTATGCTCGGCCGGCTGCTCAAATCGCCACAGAAGAACATGCTCATCCCTGTGGTGGGAACATTGCAGGAGTGCGCCTCTGAGGTTTGCTCAGACTGTTTAAATTGAGCCTGTTTTAAAATATGAGTACAGTTATGTTTTGAATATCCCATCACAAACAAACCCTTCTTGTTTGTGTGATGAACCAAAGGATGCATTTTATAATACATGTCTTTAGTAAGTATTTCATAATTAAATGCAACATTCTTTTTAATAATATATTTCCATTTAAAATGTCTGAAAAAAAAGAATACTTTTTAAGCACAATAAATTTATTAAAATAGACATTTGAGACATTTATACTGTAACATGCAAACAAAAAGTTAATATTTAAGTTCAAATATTACTGTAAAATGTTGGTTTTTTTTATAAGATAATATTCATTCATTCATTCATTCATTTTTCTTCGGCAGTGTTAACCACTGAGCCACCGTGCCGCCCATCAGATATTATGTCATAATAAATCTGGTAAAAATCATATTTTTAAATAAATAATATATTGGTTTTATTTTAGCTAGTTACTATATAAATATTTCTTACCTTAAAATAAAAATAACTTGAAACTAAACTTAATGATGATAATAATAATACAATTAAAATAAAATTATATTTTACATAAATAATACATGCACACAAAAAAAATACCTTAACTGAAAATAAATATAAAAGTAAAAAGTAAGCTGTCAATGAAAGCTATAGTAGTTACTGAGTGGTGTTAAAATAATCCTGATCGACCCTAAACGAGTGTAATTGTAATACCTTTTTTTTATATTATTTTTCTTAATTACTACTAAATACTATAAAGTTGTTTTACATAAACAGCAGTACAGTGAAAGATAATGCAAACTACAAATGTTATAATAAAGGCTAAAAAAAACAGATATAAAATAAAACTTAAAAATAAAAAAATCACAATAAAATGCATTACTCAAACTATAAATAAAACTATAAAAGTAAAAAGGAAGTTGTCAATAAAAACTCTTGTAGACTCTCAGTGATGCTAAAATAGTTCTGACTGACCCCAAACTTGTGTGTATATTAATTCAAAATGTATTTTAATATAAATTGTTAATATGCCATTCCATTGTAATTACTTCTAAATGCTATAAAGTTTATTCACATATACGACAGCTCAGTGAAACATAATGCAAGCTACAAATGTTATAATAATGGAACTCTATATTAGAACACTTACTGTAGCAAAAAGTATGGCTGAAAATAGCATGAAACGTTACATTTGACTGGCAGATTGTTTCTATTAAAATACTAGTTTGAAGATGTGAATGACTACATGAGGCCAGAAGCAAGAAACCCTAGGATGAAATAAGCGCTACGCCGCTGCACGCAGTGTTGTTTGGCAGGCCAGAGCATTTTTTACACTAGGTGTTCGGCATAGAGAGCCATTCTGCATGTTTGTGTTGGCAGAAGAGCTACAGAATTGCTATACAGACTGAGGGCATGATTGAAGATCTGGTGAAGAACCTCAGCTGTGACAACCAGGAGCTCCAAATGCACTGTGCCAGCGCTATCTTTAAGGTACACACTCAACTACACTTTTCTTTGGAAATGTATGAAAGGGATGAAGTTGCTAATTTAGTCTTGGCCAGTGCGCATTTTAATGCTGCTTAAAACCTGTGGCTTCATTCTCATGTTAGTGTGCAGAAGATAAACATACCCGTGATCTGGTGCGGCAGTACGATGGACTGAAGCCACTAGTCACGTTGCTCAACGAAGCTGAAAACAAGCAGTTACTGGCCGCCACAACTGGAGCCATCTGGAAATGTTCCATCAGCATGGAAAATGTAGCTAAGTATGTGCATGTAACTACAGAGCTTCTCCACAAACATTTTATTTATTACTTTTATTTTTTTTACCTCTCAGAACTCTAACATTATGAATTGAAGGGTTTGTTTTACACTGTATAATGAATAAATTCATTACATTTAAAATTGCACTCTTAAAAATAAAAATAATTCCATTTACCATCTAATCATTTAGCAGATGCTTGTATTCAAAAGTGACTTACTAATAAAGACAACAGAAGCAATCAAGAGCAAAAGATATCTACGTGTTATGGCAAAACCAGAACATGAACATGCACTGCTTAATCTCTCAGTTAAAAAAACGGTTCTTTATAGCTGAAAAAAAAGTTCTTTAGTTGTTTTATAAAATGACATTGTACGAACTTTTAACAGAAAGATTATATGGGCATGCAAAACTTGATCTTCTATGCCAATAGTTTAAAAACCTCATTTAAAAAGGTATTTTTAAGAGTGTTATTACTTTTGTTCATCTTAAAATTTATTTCCATTCACCAAAAAAAAAAAATAAATAAAATAAATATCATTGTGTGGTCAATTGGGTCTCTCAGTGGAGTTTTGAGATCTTAATTGGAGATCTCAGTGGTCACAATTAGAACACAACTAAATTATGATTTGTTCAAATTTGTAGTTGTGTTCTCTTAGTTCATTTGGTCAGGACCAGATAAGAAAAAAAAAAAAAAGAAATATGTTCACACTTGTATTTTGGTTCCTATGGATCACTTGACTAGACTGGAAAAGAAAATTCAAAGAAAACTTTTATGAAGACTTATGACTTTATTTTATACTAAAATGTCTGGTAAAATAAAAGGATGCAGTTAATTAAATTAAAAGGGACAATACAGACATTCAAACTGTAACAACATTATTTTATTTGCACAACACTTTACAAGTAAACAGTAGTACTGTAAATATTTTTTTTATACAGATAAATATAGTCTTGACCTGCTTATTTTAAAAACAAGTAATAAATCCTGATCGACCCCAAACTTTTGAACGAGTGTAATTTTAATTAAAAATACATTTTTATATTATTTTTTAACAAATTCTATAAAGTTTGTTTACATACTGTACATGGTAGTAAACTGACTACATAAAAATTAGCATGTGTTCAAACTTCACTTCACTTGATCCATTAGAAAATTGATATTTTCACACTTGTATTCCAGTTCCTATAGATCGTTTGGCTCGACTGGAAAAGAAAATAATACTTCATTCATTCATTTTCATTTCGGCTTAGTCCCTTTATTTAATCTGGGGTCGCCACAGCGGAATGAACCGCCAACTTATCCAGCATATGTTTTACGCAGCGGATGCCCTTCCAGCTGCAAACCATCTCTGGGAAACATCCATACACACCCATTCACACTCATACACTACGGACAATTTAGCTTACCCAATTCACCTGTACCGCATGTCTTTGGACTTGTGGGGGAAACCGGAGCACCCGGAGGAAACCCACGCCAACACAGGGAGAACATGCAAACTCCACACAGAAACGCCAACTGGCGAGGCTCGAACCAGCGACCAGCGACCTTCTTGCTGTGAGGCGAACATGCTACCCACTGCGCCACTGTGAGGCCCCAAAATAATACTTTTATTCATTAAATCTTTTATGACTTTATTTTGTACTTACTCAACATCCAAAACAATGATGTGTGCTGGGCTGAACAGGCTTTTTCTTTACTGTATGTGTGTACATGGTATTTTTATTAGTTGAGAACTCATAAAAACAGTGCTAGGATTTTCTCTGACGCAAAACAAAGTACCATTGTCTTTGGTCCTTGTTGCATTTATAGTTCAATTGAATCTTATGAAAGTTTGTATTTATTTTTGTATTATGTATTTATCTACTATTTTTTCAAGGAGCTTGGTGCATACCTGAGTTCGGATGGCAGCGTTCACACATACTCAACTGAACCAAACTAACAGAGCAATGCCATCACACTTTGTTTTAACCAAACCAAGCTTTCTAGTGTGAACACCATTAATCTTTATTCTAGAAATCATTGTGCGATGCATAATTGGCTCCAGATTTGGTCAAATCATTTAGCAATCATGAAAAAGGGGTCTGGTAAGGAGAAGAACAGAGGATGTGCAATCAAATACAGGCTTGGTTTTTTTCTGAAATGTCTCATTTGTTCACTTCTAACACTCAGATTTTCCATGGCTCAGAGCTGTCAAGCGTCGTCCATCCGAGTGCAGCTACAGAAGTGATTATTTGAAGAAAGAGCAAAAGTTTTTATAAACTCTGTCAATGAGCTCTGATCTTTTATGATGACTTTTTGCTGGAGGAATGCGATCTGTTCTTTCAAGCACACTGCTAACAAAAGATGAAGTAAAGTGTTGATTTTATAGACGCGCGTGATGTGTTAGTCGAGGCCGGTGCTTTATTAGTGCTGCAAAATGGCTGTGGGAGATGTGGAATGTGTCTCTGAAAGAGTCGTGCTGTAATAATCAGGAGTGTAAGCTGAAAAACTCTTAAATCGTTTGTCATGTAAAGCATGCTGGCCTTTATTCCAACGTCACTTAGCTCAGCGATGATGATGACCGTCCTGGAGGCTTTCCTGGTGTAATTTTTCTGGCGGCTGATGTCTTTTAAGCCAGTCATTTTCCCCCATAAATACAAAGAACCTTGGAATCATCATCTGGCTTGCCCGTTCTGTCACACAAGCACTCTCATATAAAAGTGATTTACACATATTACTTTGGTTTGCAGTATGCGTTTGGGGACATGTACTCTACTGGGCTCAAAAATGCATTATTTAATTCCACCATTACCTGTATATAAATTGTCCGCTGCTGTTTTCACAAGTCTAAGGCCAAGGAGCTGATGAATCTAGATTTTTAGTTTATGATAAGAGCGTTTTTAAAAATTATTTTATGGGATTGTTATAGACTAGCATCTGTAAAAGGATCTACTGTTTGGCCTCACACCAGCCGCAAATAGAATAGTATTGAAAGAGGAATTTGGAGGGAGGTTTGTGTCTGAAATGGCCCAGTAGCAGTAAGGCTACTCTCTCTTCACCTCATAAGTCAAAACTGACAAAAACTCATCCTGCATTTATATCAGGCTTACTTTGGTGAAACTGGAGGCAGATGCCCCATGCCACATTCAATTTACTTAATGTCCCATTAGCCAAATAAGTGTCTTCTAAGAAAACTAATGCTGTGTGAAAACATTTAGTTGTTAAGATTAGGGCCACAGTAATACATCTGAAGAAGCTTCATTGAAAATTATGAGTTTGTGACCATTTTACACCAAAAACAGACACTAGAACAATAAAGATAGTAGAAATTGTTGTAGACAATTGTGGAGTATACATTACAGCTATATCAATAAACTGAAAGGAATGCATTTCCAAGTGGTTATTAAAAATAATCATGGTAAATTTCTGTGGATGATTTACAGATAATGTGCAAATTTAAGAACACAGACGCAACATCTCATTTACTGTACATCTCATTTGCACAACATAAATTATCATAATGGCAAATAAGCACAGCCGATGCTCATTAGGTGCAGGTAATGATGATGATGATAACCAGGCTCTGCAAAATACTTTTTTTTTTCTCTATTCGGGTAAGGGGGTCTAGACAATTATGTGGTGGTGCTAAGAAAAAATTAATATTCAGTGATGTCAAAGTCCTACTTCATAAAGTAGTTATTTAATAAAAATTGTGCTGAACAAAAGTATAAAATGTATTTAATTCAGGCAAGGTTGAATACTTTTGATTAGATTGTAATCATGCAACACTGAAAATAAAGCTGAAATATGGGACTGTCCTGGGAAATAGGGGACATCTAGTCACCCTTGTGGGTGCTATTAAAATTCTGACAGGGTATAGTCCAAAAATTTCAATACCTGAAGCCAATTAAATAATAACATCATTCGGCAAACAAAATGTTCAATTTTGCTTTTCAAATACCTGTACATTTATACGCCTGAAAAAATCTTCTTCCTTCTACTCTAATGTGTGCTTTGTTCTATTCCACAGCCATTTCAAGTGCAACATTTAAGGTGTTACATTTTTAGGTGTTAAATAAGGACACAAATGCTCATAATTAGAGAAGTGTACATGTTAGTAAATTGTGTTGTGTGATTGATTTAAATACTCACCTCCCATGATACTTGCATTTTCAATAAGGTCAGGCGCAAAAATAGCTGTGTCCTTTGACTTTCATTGCTATTCTTCTCTGGGCGGTTTGTAAGGACTGACAATACATTTTTTTTAGGTCAAAAAACAGTTTGTGCTGGCTCTTTTGTTTATATATATCTTTTTATTTATTTATTAATTGTTTTTTTATTTAATGAAAACAATCTGTAAATAATTTGCATCAGTTTTGAGGAAATTTTAAATTAATAAAATATGATTTTGGAGTAATATTTATATTTTCATTCATTCATTCATTTTTCTTTTTGGCTTAGTCACTTTATTAATATGGGGTCGCCACAGCGGAATGAACCGCCAACATATCCAGCATATGTTTTATGCAGCGGATGCCCTTCTAGCCGCAACACATCTCTGGGAAACATCCATACACACTCACTCATTCACACACACACACTCATACACTACGACTAATTTAGCTTACCCAATTCACCTATACCACATGTCTTTGGAAACCGGAAACCGGAAACCGGAGCACCCGGAGGAAACCCACGCCAGCACGGGGAATGCCAACTTACCCAGCCGAGGCTCGAACCAGCGACCTTCTTGCTGTGAGGCGATTGTGCTACCCACTGTGCCACTGCGTCGCCCATTTATATTTTATAAATACTAATTAAAATCAGTACATGCATAATATGTGAAAAAGTTAAAACTGAATAGCATTGTCTATCACCTTCACCTTGTCTTGTCACCTTCAGTTATGAATTATAGGATTCAATCACTTAAACAATTCATGTTTTAAATTCAAAACATTTGCATTCACTCTAAAGAGACACAATTTCTGCTGCAGAAAACATCTCCATGTCACTTTCCCCTTCATCTTTCACTGACTTCTATACAAACTTTGGGATCGTTCTTTTCCCAGTTTGATGACAAGCTTGTTTCCCATGGCACCAAAAAAATAAACTTGCTTTCATCACTAAAGTGAACTTTGGACCAGTTTTTAGTCCATACAACATGCAAAGGCAAAGTCTAGTCTTTTTGATTCTTGTTGTTGGGGCATCTGCTGCGTAAAACAAATGTCGGCATAGTTGGCGGTTCATTCCGTTGTGACCCCTGATAAATAAGAGACTAAGCCGAAGGAAAATGAATTAATTAATTTAAAAGGTCTTTTATCACTAAAAGTTTAAAAGTTTATCACTCTAAGTTTAATCACTTCAGAATGGCTCTGTTCTGGAGTACAGTGTGGGACTGTCTCAAAATCTGTGCAGTTTCTATTGCCCTGTTTTAGGATTATCATTATATTAATGTTTCTTGGTGTGAATAGGCCTTAATACTGTCTTTGAACTCGAAAAAACTTTAAGGCTTGAAGAAATAGGGGCCTTTTCTAGGATTTGTTCATCATATTTTGAACATTATCAAGTTATTTCTACAATTATTATTTTAGACATCTTTATCCAGAATGTAATAAAGATTCCTTTTGTTCTGCATGTGCCAAACTAAATAGTTACAATGCTCCTGTTCGACAGCTATTTTCCTATTATAGTATGTGTTGTGCCGCATTCACTAGCACAGGTGGTAGGTTGAGAGTTTTAAGACGTCAGCTGTACAGAAAACCACTGTGTTGCTGGAAGAATATTTAATGCATACTTGGACATGAAGTAAAAACTGGTTTTATTACATTTTTGTACAGCATATAAAAGCATCAAGGTTGAACACAGCATTTAGAATAATACAACCAACCATTTATGTTAACTTAAATCTGCTATGTCGGTGAGCATTCACTATTTTCTGCATCCATCTGGTCTTCGTGTCGTTTTAGAAGCAATCCCAGTCTGGCGTTTTAAGACAAAATCATTTTAGAATGTATTTTACAGTCGTCATAATTTTGGAGGTGCTTTTCCTCTTTATTCTTCAGTGCTGAAAGCACACAAGCTGAGAGTCCTGGTGTTGCCAGCAGCAGACAGCATGTCTTTGTGTGGCTGATGAGAGAGGTTCAGGGCTGGGTTGAAGGGGCTATTTGGAAGATGGTGGTGCCCAAAGAGGATGTGAGACCTCCATAAATGTGCTGGGAAAGTCATATGTTAACCATTTACCTGATTAATGATGCATGAAATTAAAACAGTTATATTATAACAAGAAAGTATTAGAATGATTAGGCTCATAACCATAATATAATTATACACAAAGGGTGATATTCACTGCAGTTTTTAGATATGTGGAGCTTTTAAGGTGAATTCACAGCAGTTTAGCTACGATTGCATTAAGGGGTTCATTATGCGCTAATGAATATTGGACTGAAGCCTTCTTGGTCGAAGTATTTTTAGACGGTCAAAAACATTGACTGAAACATTGACCAATGATGGCATGTTTTGATCAACTATTTGGTGTTCGGCTGAAATATCAAAAGGCACTGTTTAGCTAAAGAATTTGATATGTTACCTAATATGTCACATGTGATATATTTATACTGTATGCATGTTTAATAAAGTCTAAATGAAAACTTTTGGTTCCTTTAATAGCTGTGGTTTGAATCAGACTTATGCCAAAAACTTAATAGAAAGGAGAAAAGCCTAAATTTGATGACATTTTGTAATTTAGAGATGAAATTGAAATTGTATTTAAAGCCATATTGAAGCATAAGCATAGAAAATAATAGCTTGTGTAAAAAAGTGGGACATGAAACAGTTGCTAAGGCAGGGTTTAGCAAAGGGTTTATTGTTTTGGAATATGTACCATACACAAAATATTCTCTCTCTGTGAATGTTTAACAATGTGCTTCTAAAAAGAACATTGTATAATTTGAATCAAAGAGTAAATAAGAGCATTTAGAGAGCCGTCGGGAGCTCTGTGCATGCTCACTCTCTCTTTAACCTTCTTTTGTGGTTGCGACTGACCGGTGCTGTTTCATGTTGTTTCTCTTGGCAATGGTTATTTGGCAGGTTGGCGTTGACTTTACAAAAATAGACAACACCCACAATCTATTAATCAGAGGTAAAATATAATTACTTCACCACTTTAATGTAGCATACTGATAACACTTTTTTTCTTTTTTTAAGCTGAGCTAATTTTGGCAGTTGTTCTTTTAACTTATGCTTTTCTTCCAAGATAATGTTTAGTTGACTGACCAGAGGACACTCTGTATAATGGCCATCAGAGCTGCTCAGCCAGAAACCGTAACTGTGAATAAAAACAGCCATATAGCTTGCCCATACATCAGAGATTAGTTGAGGCTCCCTGTGACCACATTATATGCCTTTTAAATGTTTACTGTAGTTCACCACGACTTGGCAAACAAGGCCAATATCGCACCAAATGCTTTTGTTGTCTTGCTCCAAACCAGAAAGCGTGGTAACTGAGCATAAATGCATAGTGCGAGCAGCGTGGGAAATGTTGTGGCGATACAGCAGCACTGGATTTATTCTTCTCCCATATATCCACAACCCTTACGAATGCTTCCTGTTTCTATTTTGGGTTTCGAGCCTTCATCTATTACAATCCTTCGCATGGTAGAAGAAAGGCTTCATCTAAATATAAACAAGCAAATTAATGTTGTTGTTTTTTTTATCAATATTGATACAACTTACTGTTTTTCCCATTATCGCATACATAATTTTAATAACCAAATTTTGAATACACATTAGAAAATCTTTTATACACAGCTTCCAACTGTTGTAATTGTATTTTGTTTTTACAATTTACATAAAGAAGTGTATTCATACAAGAAATGTGCACACAAGATTGTACCAGAAATGCTCATTGTGTGGATGCAATAGTGTGCTTCTTGCAGATAAGAAAGTCATGCGGGGTTTTTTTTAATATTGAGTCCTGCATTAGCATTTATGCATTTGGCAGACACTTTTATTCAATGTGATTTAAATTGCATTGCAGTTATGCATTACATCGCTTCTTGCTTTGCCTGGCAATCAAACCCATCAGCCCAATCCACGAGGAAACATGGTGCCCGAAAAAGTTGCTATTTTGAATGAATACATGCGATTTTATTTGTACAAAAAACACTTTTTATAAAGAGGTTTGGGCCCAAATCCAACTGTCATTGGGAGATGATCAAATCATACTAAAATGTACAAATGAGATCATATGAATTAGCCTCTAAATCAAAAAGTTATGAATTGCCATGAGATTGCATTTAAGCTACAGAACTCCTAATATGCACCGTCTTTCTGAGTAATCATTTTGTATTTTCTCTTTCTCAGGTTTCAAGAGTATAAGGTATTGGAGATCCTGGTACGTTTGCTCACAAACCAACCTGAAGAGGTACTTGTCAATGTAGTGGGCGCTCTGGGAGAATGTGGCCAAATATCGGAGAATCTTGCCACCATTCGCAGGAGCAGTGGTATCCAGCCTTTGGTCAATCTACTCACCGGCACCAACCAGGCACTTCTGGTCAACGTCACAAAGGCCGTCGGAGCCTGTGCCACTGACCCTGAGAACATGATGTGAGTCTCAAAAACTAAGATGGATTGAGTCTTAAATATGTCAAATAATATCATTCTGTACTGTATTACTAAAACAAGCTTTCCCTGAGTGCACATTACACTGTTTTGACCGATTTTGTATAACCTAATTAACCTGGATCTAAAACAGTTGTCCAGAAACAATCCATTGGTTTACAATACTCGCAGTGTCCAACCTCGGCCCTGTAATCCCTCTAACTGTTGCCATTGGCTTGGTTTAGGATGACAAGGCATTGTTCTTGTTCTCTGTAAAAGATTCCATGTTTATCGCTTCTGCAGCGTATCCAATGGGCCCTGGGATGTGCAGCTTGACCGGGCTCCACACATGCCCTGGTGCCATAAATACAGGGCCCAGAGATCTGTGTTTACTCTACCTGCTGTGAGACTCATAGCTGCGGTTGGGGTGGAGGCCTTTTATTGTCTCAATGCGGTCAGTTTGTATAAGCTGTAAAGCACTTCTGACAACAGCCATTTGGACATACTATACAGAAACAGACAGGCGGGCAAGAATAGATGAGTACACAGAATGTCTTTTCAGCTTTTCACCTGGTGCACTTGACTGTACTTGAATATACTTTGCATTGAGTGTCATACAATAATGATTCATTATTATGAATTGCCTTTATAATTGACAGCCTTATCAGAGAGCATGTATGTAACCAAAATGGACATTATGAATCGAATGTCATTTTCCTTCCTCTGATTAATCAGAGGTCGCCACAGTGGAATGAACCACCAACTATTCTGGCATATGTTTTATGCAGCGGATGCCCTTGCAGCCGCAACCAAGTACTGGGAAACACCCATACACACACACACACACACACACACACACACACACACACACACACACA
>CAIGQW010052810.1:8708083-8722746 GCA_903798125.1 Danio choprae
GGGGGGGCTGGGCGGGAAGAACTCCTGCGGGAGTTGGATGAGTGATTAGGGAAGAAAGCTGAGTGGTACTCAGGCTGGAAGGAAGGTTTAAGTGGCTGGGTCATGCCCTTGCCCTTGGGAGGTTGATGTAGCTGGGTCGTGCCCTAGCCCTTGGGAGTATGATGTGGCTAAGTTATGCCTTCGCCTTTGAAGATTTGCTGTAACTTCTGTACTGGGAATGGGGTGTCGGCTGGTGAGAGTCTTTTGGGCTTCTTTGAGATGGTTGTGACTAAGGCGAATGTAGAATTTGAAGGGCGTCTGAAGACCACCTTCCCAGTGTTTGTATGTATTGTTGTGATAGCCCTTTGTGTGCTGCTGTGGTGGCGGCTCCGATTCTGAATGAATGACTGGAGTATGATTCTGGTGGGAATCCTGAAAGGTGAAGGACTGTTTTCAGGTGTTTTTGAAACCAGAAACGAGTTACTGGGTGGTTTGTGTTGTCTGTGAAGAGCGGGGAGAGGGGATTGAAACTTAGTGTTTTCCTGTGTGCTAGAAGTGTTTGGAGATGGGCTTGTGGGGGAGGGAATGTTGAATATATATATATATGAAGTGTTCTTTACGAGATTGATCTGTTTTGCTTTGTTTGATGAGGAAAGATATGGTTTCCTCATCAATCGAAGCTAGATCTGAGATGGTGGGGTGGATAATAGAATCAAATTTAGTTGTTATAGTGAATTCAGAGCATCTGATAAATCCGAAAAGGGCGAGTGTAAACATAGCATCAAGGGTGTGGTCTGTATGTATAGATCGGTGTTATTTTCTTAGTGTAGAAATGCAGGGGGGGGTTGAATGCCTTAAATAAGAAGCCTGGTTTGGGTATTGGCTATGGAATCAGATGTGGAGCCACACATGAGCTTGTGAAAAATTAAATTCCACTTAGGTAGCTGTAATGGAGCTGGCTTGGATGTGTTTGTGTGAATGGAGATATGTGATGAATGACGTGTTTGTAAGTAGGGAAAATTTGGGAAATGTAGTGTTGTACGGGGAATGGGACTGTTTAAATGCTTTCCATGCAGTGAGGTATGATTGTAGTGTTCTGGGGGCTACTTCTTGTAAAATAAGAGCTAAGGATGTTTGATGCAAGTTGTGCATGGGGTGATTTAAGGGAATATCATCTCTGAATAAGGAGGGATGGGAGTCGGATGTGGCTCTGCTTCTGGTGCCAGCCATCTGAATCTCTGGAATGAAAAACGAGAGAGAGAGTTGGTTATAAAGGCGATTTGGTTATAAAATCAGGAACATGAATAGCAATTATGATGAATTGTGTGTGTGTGTTTTTTTTTTTTTTTTTTTTTTTAATTTATTTATTTATTTTGTTTTTTAAATAATTTTAGTGTTTCTTTATTTTGCAAATTAGATCAGATGGTGAGGTGAATTGTGGGGATGAAATTTGGTGTTAGTTTAGAACATCAAAAAGGCTAATGTGAACGTGGCAGAGGGTGCGGCTGTGTGAGTGGAAATGTATCCTTTGCGTAGAGTGTTAAAGCATTTAGAGTGGATGTGGAATGTAATAGGTTGTGGGGGGTGGAGGGGATGGGGGAGATATAGGAGTTGGGTAGAAGTGATGTAGGGGAAAGTTTAACATTTCAAAGTATAATTTCTAAATAACGAGAGACGGTGTGGATGAGGGTCAGCTTCTGAAGTCGACTGTCTTAATATCTGAAATGAAAAAACAAGAGATAATCAGAAATATGAATTTTTTTTTTTTTTTTTTTTTTTTTTTTTTTTTTTTTTTTTTTTTTTTATTTATTTATTTATTTATTTTTTTTTTTCTCAAAGTAGATGTACAGCAGACTTAATGATTTGTTTTAGCTGATATCCATGCGAGGAGTCTTAAAAAGGGGCATGAGCAACTGTGAATGGAAGCGCTTTGTTAGCGCATGGTACGAGAACTTCGTTATCGTAAAGTGCAAGGATGATAGAGGTGGGCATTCGTCCCCCCACAGGATGGTGGATGGTTGGAGAGCTGAGGATATGGGGCGTGGCTTGGCTGGTGGTCCTGGAAGTACCTCTTGAAGACAGAGTAGGTAGAGTGATAGTGGATTGGAGTTTAAACCCCTTTGGTGATATTGAAATTTGCTTAAAATGCAATTGTATCTATCGCCCAGTCAATAGATGAAACATTACTCCATTTGTCAGGAATATCCTCTTCCTAGTCATAGCAGTCAAGCGGGGAGTTTGTTTCTTTGTCGTTTTCACATCCAACCGACTTGCCATTGTAAACTTGCTTATCACACTTGTGGCTCGTGACGCTCATGTGTATGGACATAAGTCACTGCTTTATGATAGGACTTCTATACTTTGTTTGCTATCTGCAAATTTATCTTTCACAAGTTCTAATTCTATCAAATGTGGCAGTGTTTTTTTTTTTTTTTTTTTTTTTTAATATATAAATAATAATAAAAAATATATATATAAATTAACTACTGCCGTCTAATCAATAATTTTAAGAATGGTGACATCATTTAATTTAAACCATGCTTAAATAGCATTGCCCTTGCAATCTTAACATGATTAGAGTCATGAGCATATCTGGCCAAAGTCATTATACAGTTTGCAACGGTGTCATTCATAACTTTCAAGAGAGAAGGCGGGACTATCTGGGCCCTGAGAACTCTTTGGATGGCGGCGCTTCTCCTTTCAGCTATTGGTTGAACGAACTGTCAATCAAGATCGGCGGCCATTTTGGGACTTTTTGTTTACATGTAAAAAACGCTACTCTGTAGAACGCGTTTCAGTGACTAGTCTGTGTGACAGCAATGTTTTCCGTGGTTGTTGATGCATGAATGCATTTTCCTTTGGACTGATGTTTCACGCAATTGGATTGCCTGGACCCCGTGTAGTCGAACTGCTCCACGCTGTTGGAAGGTTATGGATCTCTGGGCAGGCGGAAGGCTTGTGAGGTGGGTTTATTTATTATCTTGTGGTTGATGCCAGTATGGACAGATGACGCTAGTGTCGTTCTGGTCACGCAAGTCTCTGCTTTCGGAAGGTGTATAAAAATGTTTGGTCTTTGTTGGGGAGTCGTTATTTTGGCAAAGTTTCTCCTTAATTCATGCTATGTAATCGATATGGTGGATCGGTATGGGAGAGTTCGGCTTCATTGCAATGGTTTGGAATAGTGGATACCGGCGTCTGAGAGTTTAGGCAGGGTTTGTTGGCTGGAGATTGCTGATGTGAAGGATGAGTTAGGTGGAGGCATGTAGTTGCTTGAAGTAGATGGAGAAGAAGATGTTTTGACCTCGTTGTTGTTGGATGGAGGAAGAGCTGGTGGGCCGGTGTTACACCGGTTCCGTTTTGCGGGACCTCGGGCTCGATTGTAGAACTGCTCGTATGCTGGCGAGGCTGGGTGGCGCTGGGCTGCGGCTGAAGTTTTGGGGAGAGCAGGGCTCTGGCTGAAGTTATGTTATTGTTTGGTTGTTCTTCCGTATCGGTAGGTTAAATGGTGCAATGCTGGAGCGTTTGTAGCGGGAAGCATTTCTTCGAAAACGAAGATGAGAGAGTAGTTTTTTGACAGGCTACTTATAGGGAGTTTGTATTAATCTGATTGGCTTACTAGTGATTACTGATGGGAGACCGGCTGCGATCAATCATATCACGTGCTCCTCTCGAAATTAGTTTATGAAACTTCACTTAATGGCCAGTAAAACAATTCCAAATTAATTGTTGAGTAACATCCTTCACTATGCACTTTCATGGTCTCGCCATCCTAGGGAATGATTTGTAGGTACATCCTACTGCTGGAGTGTTGAGTGCCAACTGCATGGTAATGCCCTTCTCCTGAAGGATTTAGTGGCCTCGTAGGATAGTGTGGGGCTCTCCCTGTTATCATGCTTCTCAAGCTGATTTATTATCAGGAAGGGGTCGGGGGGCTGCTGAGATGGCTCTGACCAGTGCTCGGCCCAGCCTTGTTCATTGGCGCCCCTTAGCAGCGTGGTTTAGCAATTATGACAGCACTGAATGTCGGCCTTGTCGCTGGATGCACACATGGGAAACAGGTTACACGTTATTTATACCTGACAAACGGACCGCACTGAAGAGTCATTTTCCCAAGCTCCCAGAGCCTGACTACATCCTTTAGTAGAATCATATCCGCAGCATGAAATACAGCCTGTTCTTAAGTAAACCTCACTCAGAAGCAGTGAAATATAGAAAGACTTGTCTCTGAGAATGTTTGACTTGGATAACGGACTTTCTCTGGGGTTTTTTTCTTCCTCCAAGTCACCAGCAGGAACCGGGTTAAACGGCACACTGTATGTGAATGTGTGTGTTTGTCCACAGTCGGCTATAAATATCTGCACAGACCACCTAAAAGCATTGTACAGGTCAGCCCTCGGCCAAGCTGATGTGAACATGTTTTAATGGAGTTGTTGGAAGGTGAGCAGGGGTATCGGCGTAAGGGACTGAGCAGGTGGGATGTGATGGGAAAGCCATGCTGAGCAACTTTCTGATCTGCTACTGGAATGTTTTCATCATCACACCAGGAGGGATAGTCTGCTGCAAGAGCCAAACTGAACCCTGGGAAAAACATGTTGGGGGAAACATGTCATGAGCTTACACTGTACACTGTGTTGTAATTGGGGAGATGCTTGAAGTTTAGGTGTAAGATTTGCCAAGCTGTTATCCTTCTCTTTCAGGATCATTGATCGTCTTGATGGAGTACGTCTTCTTTGGTCATTGCTGAAGAACCCTAATCCAGAGGTTCAGGCCAGTGCTGCCTGGGCCATCTGCCCCTGCATTGAGAATGCAAAGGTACATTCAATGATCCCCATTTTAAAGCAACTTTGTCTTTCTCACATTTATGTTCATTCATTTTCTTTTCTAATAGCAGTCTTTGTGTACAAAACAACAGTTAATGTCTGTTTTCTCTCCACTCTCATATTTGTTTGTTTTTATTTGAGAATAAAGCACACAGCACATATACATGCTCACAGTATACCACTGTTCAGGCATTTAAGACCTATTGAAGACTCCAAGAGAAAAACATAAAAGGAAAATCTAAATCCTCAAAGAGGTCATGCAATGAAGAATAAACATTTTCTTATTTATATTTTTCTTTATTCTATGCAAACATAAAGGCCTCATCAGCCCTCAACACTCATGTCAGTGTTTTGCTTTTAATTGTAAGAGGTTTAAAATACTGCGGTCTTTATTATTAACTGCTATCCTCATCTACTGGTTGACAAGTAAACATAAATCACATTTTCATAACAACAACAATAAATACATTGGTGAAGTATTCGTCTCATCTATATATAGATTAAATCTCATAACTGGCACAGAACAAGTCTGCTTTCCTGAGCCTCTTGTGTAATGAATTAACACAAATACATCATTGTTCTTGTAGATTATCTGCACTGTTGCAAATAAAATAGTATTGCTTATATAAACTGCATTTATATATTTTTTTAATCTAAACATACTTATTTGTGCTTCTTTTAGTGGAAGCATTATTATCTTTTTTTCTGTATAGCCTGCTGTCTAAAGCAATGCAGGTTCACTTTATGAACTACACTGGGTCACATTAGGAATAAGCAGAGTGAGGGTTGGTGGTAAGAACTTTGTGAAATTATGCACATATCCACACCGGGAACCTGATCTGTCTTGCAGTAGCAGTTATTTAGATAAAAGCCCATGTGGATTGAGTTAACAGCTCCAAGACCAGATTTATGAGAATCATGCTTGAGGAACCACATCTGGGGGCTTCGAAATCCCTAACAGCGCACAAACACGTGCTCACAGCTGGTACTTACTATGGATTCTCTAGTGATTATGAGCTGTATGACTTTGTGCTTTGTTGCTTAATTGGCAGAGGATGTTTAGCATGTAGCATGGAGTGTGCTGTCTGTTTTAGTGAGGACTAAGCTTAATTACCCCAATGAATTAGTGTGGTTGCATTGCATTAAATGATCACTTGATGAGAACTTTAAACACTGATATCAGTTGTTATTTCCACTCATGCTTCTTGGTCTTGTAATGTGTTTAAAGTACAGATGAAATCTAAAACTAACCATATTGATTTGTTAGCTCACATTACTAGTTTTGTGGTGAAAAATTCATCTGGGCTTGTCAAAAAAAAAGTTTGCCCTTGTAATCTAAAATTAAAATCTGAAAGTGAACTTTCTGTTTGTTTTCAGTTAAATTCGTAAATTACGTAAGGTGTCTGTTAGGTTGTAATAACTCTCACGAAACCCTTTTCCCAATCTTTCTTAAAGAAATGCCTACTGTACTACATCCAATCAGCTCGCAGTAGAAAAAAACAAGCCAGGCCCACTGTTGTGTCATTGAATTTTCCATTTCTCTAGGAACTGCGTCACAATATGGAACCCCCCCCCCCCCCTGCAACTTCCAGTTCATGTGGACTTTAAGTGAACTTTTTTTGTTCTTTATCACTTTGAATAAAACTCTTTGCTTTTTTAACAGTTTTAGTTTAACATACCATGAGAACAACATACCAACTAGAATATTTGTTCTCACTCATTTTCTATAACATTTGTTGAGTGCATTTTCCTTCATTTTTGTCTCTCATATTCACTCTCAGCATCGTGTCCTTCTCCTTTTCTTTCTCAGGCCTTTCCTGTCCCCCTTTCAGTTTGGCTTACATTGGTTTTGGTACACTGTTTGTGTTTCATCCGTTCTCTCTCTCTCTTTCTCCCTTGCTCTTCCTCCTTCTCCGCACGTCTCGCTTCGTGCTGTGTTTGCTGATGTGGAACTTGGTTGGGGATGTTTTTGTGGGCCCTGGGTTGAAAGGGTTCTTCAGTGACCCTCCGCAGCTGGTGGCTCTGCCATACTTCCTCTTGTGCTCTCACTTCTCTCTTTCCCAGTGTTCATCAGTATTCCTGTACTGCCATTTCCTGTGTGAGACACACTGCAGATTCCTCCCCTCTCCTCCCTGATCTCTGCCCAGACACACTAAACACAGAGCTCATCCTCTGGCATGACTTGAGAGGCTTCTCTCTGATGCTGCTGTCTTCACCCTGCTCTGCACGCTTGACCTCCTCTGGGTCTCTTGTTCTTGTTTTAGGTCTGTAGGGTGGAAGGTTGCTTTCTACTGTGCTGCGTTCAAGGGTTTATTAGGGTTAAGCTGCATTGTGAAATACAGGGTTATAGAGGGACAGATTGTATTGTTCTCAAGAGAATGCCATAGGAGTGAATGTACAATAGGATCAGGGACTTTAGACTTTGTTCACTGGGTTAGGAGGATCCAGTTCTCAGTGGTCGTCTCAAGATGTGGTTGTGTTTTGTAAATTACCAGAGCAGAAGCAGAGACCTGTGGTACTCCATAATCATTCCTTGTCATCAAAAGCAACATCTTTATTCAGTAGAAATAGAAGGTGGGAATGCAAGAATGACTTGGCTTCATCTGATTCCCAAACCATAATGATATGCCTCTGTACCATCAATACAGATATCACTATGTTATAATAATCACCCAAAACAGCCTGGTTCCATGCTGGCATGCTAAAATGACCCGCTGGCACCCAAAAATGACTGGAGTAGAACCAAACGAGAGCCCGAAGTTGCATTTTCTGTGCGATATGAGCAGTCTTGTGTGTTTTTATGCCCACTTTTGTATTGCGGCTGGCCCTTCGTTACATGTTGGCATAAGCATTCATGTAACCAAATGAGAATTTGCAGTGCACCCACCATCATGGTGCAACCAAGCCTAAAATTAGCTCTGGTTCACACACAAACAATATACATAGAAAAAAACAATGAATGTTCCACTTTGTCAGCCATTTTTTGTTCTCTCTAAAGCCAGTATTTTCTCTTGATAATGTGGGCTAATTAAGTTTGTCGTATACAGGTTTCCTGTGTGACAGAATGAGTACAAACTTGCTGAATCTCTCAATCTGTGTCTCATTCAAAAGCATTCTGGAGTATCATAATAGAAATGTGGCTTTTCTCTACAGTGCTGTGAATGATTTAACACATGATGATCCACAGTCAGACATTTTCTTATGTACAATAAAAATTCATGACATTTTCTTGTTTTCTTTCTGTTTCAGGATGCTGGGGAAATGGTGCGTTCCTTTGTGGGTGGTTTGGAGCTTATTGTTAATTTGCTAAAATCACAGAATAAAGACGTGCTGGCCAGTGTGTGTGCAGCGATTGCCAAAATCGCCAAAGATGTGGAAAACCTGGCAGTTATTACAGACCATGGTGTTGTTCCCATGCTGGCAAGTCTTACCAACACGGTGAGTGCTGCTCCAGTCATGTTTCACATTAGCAAATCCTCATCCCTGGAATTGTCCTGAAAGTCAATATGAAGTTCATAATCAGGCATTTCACAATAGGCATATAAAGCCTTGTTGAGACTGTCAGTCCAATCAGATTTTTATTGGCATACCAAAACATTTGCTACAGAAACCAGTGCAGATGTTCCAGAAAATGAAAGAATGCCATTGGGATACACAAATCAGATTTGAACAGTTTGGAGACGGTGTGGACAATCAATGTAGTAATCAAACAAATACACACAAAAAAAAAAGATTTCAGCTAAAAGTGGGAAGGTAGCGGAGGTAGTGGAATTTTGTTATTCTGATATAACAGTTATTCTGAGAAACAATGTAGACAAATTATAGAATTAATGCGCTTTTACCATTACTGAAAACAAATTGTGGAAAATTAAAATGTGTTGTTGCATCAAAAACTGCCTAACTTTTGATTTTTCACTGTCTTCTTCTCTTTATGTGGTATTACAGGAGGAGGATAAGCTACGGCGATACCTAGCGGAAGCTATCGCCTGCTGCTGTACATGGGGAAGTAATTGTGTGTCTTTTGGGGAGGCTGGAGCTGTAGCCCCTCTGGTACGATATCTTTACTCAAAAGACCCTTCAGTGCACCAAGCGACAGCACAAGCCCTGTTTGAGCTGTCTAAAGAACCCAACAACTGCATCACCATGCATGAAAATGGAGTAGTCAAGGTATTGTTTATACTACACCAATCACCTGCTTCTACACCTCTTATTTTGTATTGCAAGTTGCAAGCTCCCTCGATAGAGATTGGTACATTGCAACTTGCAACATGTAAAAACATCACTAATATGCTTTGAAAGGTTGTATTTTAAACTGTTTTCAAGCAATGTAGGCAGGAGAACAAGGCATGTTTTCTTTATTTCAAAATGGGTTCGGGAGATGGGTTTTAGGGGGGCGGAAGTAAGAGCATTTTCTGACCGTCATGGGAATTCAGTAGAGCAAACATCAGTGTGTATACTGAGCTTTGCTCCGCCACCCCCCAGTTATTCCCTATGCCCTAGCATGCCAGGGCTGCTGAGCATTGAAAGCTGTTGCGTGGGGAACGGTTGCTCAGCAAGCTGCTGGGAAGAAGAAGCAGAATGTGACTGTGGCATGGCTTTGGCCAGGGCAGACTGGTCTAGAGTGACAGAAAACTGCTGGGATACATTCTGAGTGGCACTTTCTGGAATCTACTCAATATGGTGTTCGAATCAAAAGATACATGCTATGTTATACAACAATGCCTTACATGGTCTTTAAAAACTTTCCGTAATAATTGCTCAATTTACAAGTAACTAAACGGATTTGTGTGTTAGGTGTGATGTAGGTTTTATTGGAGCTCTTGCAGAGTTATTTAGGGAAAACTGTTGTCTGCTAATGCCAAAAATCAAGCATTTCAAGATGTGGCTGTTAGAGTGACAGTTCTAGACTGCAACAGCTTAAAATAAACCTAATGCATTTTATTACAGAACTCTATAATATAACTCGGTGATTACAATATCCCCTGAACAAACCATTCCATTGCTAAAAGTTCAAATTGGACTTTTAGGGCTACAGAAGTTGTCACTTGGACAGATTCCATAAAGGCCATTGCTTCCCTTATTTTTCTAAAAGAATCAAAGTAGTAACTTAAAGATATAATCCAATGTACTGTAGGTGACTTACCTGTTGTTCCTGACAATACATTGAGATCTCATTAAACTAAGGGTTTTTCATACCTGTAGATTGTTTGCTTTGTTTCAAAATGGGGATTAAAACTTTTACAATTTGGCAATTTCATCTTGGTTCAGTTTGCTTTCACAAGGCAATATTTCTAAACAGATCAAAATTTGTCACCTGCAGGTAAACTCTAATCTCTATTTGGTTAGAGAGACTGTTAAGTTTTAGGATTCTCTTTATATCAATCATCTTTCAACATAGATAACAGCTTTGTGCTTTTAGTATCGTTCTTGGTAGCTGCTGTTATTGTTTTATCATGTTGAGCCAAACTGTATTTTTGTGCGTTTTGGACAGCTGTTCCTTAATATGTTCATCCAACATTCACATTGTCTTTGCTCCAGGTTAACCCACGATTCATTCTAAGAAGCACTATAAAAAGCTATGCTGCTATTTTACGCATTTTATGTAATAACTTGGGTCAGATTTTCTCATCACAAGTGAAACTCTGTAGACTAGATTTTGTTTCCTAGTAGGCGAGACCCCATCATTCTATTGATGTTCTGGTGCAAAATCACATGAGCTGACACTGATTACAATTTTTTTTAAATATATTTCGTAATCTATGATAAGCATGAGTATGCATAATTTTAATGAACAACTCAACACATACATCCTATTCCAGGTGAGTTTATACCCGTTTATGCTATATACTTTAATGAATAGGGACCTTAAAGTAGCCTGTAAAGAAAGTGCTTAAATTAACTGCAAATGTAAATGAATGGGGTGAATCTCTTTAAGAGTGTATAAATATTCTAAGGTACAAACATGATCATTTTATAGGCAGATTAGGTACAAAGTTGTCACTTTAAGGGACAAAGTGGAAATATGTTGTGTGTTGTAGTGCATGCCTAGTGTAAACAGTGTCTGTACCATGTAAGTGATCTTTATTTTCATCATTCTTGTGAGTGGGCCTTAAGATGTCTTCTATAGTCTAGCAATGTAATATTACTCAGACTGGACAAGGCATCGTCTCCGAATATTTTATAGTATGCTCAATGTCTGGGCTTGTAGTTAACACTGCCGAACTACGTATTATTCAATAAAAGATGTTTGACATTTTATTTCTGCCATGTACACGGCAATTCAGTTTGGGAGGGAAAAAACTTGTTTTGCCAATATTCAAATTTAACCACATATTGCTTTCCCAATGACATTTTCACATGAGAAAACAGTTGAGACCTCGTACATACAGTTAAAAAGCCTCCCCCACACCCCCAATAACAACTGGATATAAATTATGAGAGTGGTTGTGGTGTTGCAGCCAAATATTTTTTCCCATGTTCCTTTAATGGCGTGCTGTAGTCTGATGTGCTGGTGCAGTGACTGTGGTTCAGCTCAACCCATAATTGGAGGCTGGACTGAACTTTGGGTGTTCCAAAAGAGTAATGTCCAATTTGCAAAAAGTTGTTAAGGCCAATGTTTTTGTTTTTTTGCCAAGCAATGACAAAAACCAGACAGCTCAGTGTCTGCAAATGTTGAAGCAAACAGCCTTCAACTGCACCCTCATTATCTATTTAAGTTGCTCTGATTGACATATTGTCTGCCTCTACCTGAGCACAACTGAACATTTCAACTATGATATATGAGCTATTGTGACAGGAGATGTGTTAAAACAATATTTCCTACCATTACGAATGAGTTTCGAGACAGTTTATCGGGGAACCATGTCTATTCTGCAGTTTAATTTATGAAGGGGTGTAAAACTCAAGACTGCCTCTTGCTATTATTGCAATCGTATTTCAGAGTCAGAAGCTCTTGTACACCCAACAGTCTGAGCAGTAATGATTTCCTTCACTCTCTCTAATTCTCTCTCTCTCTCTCTCTCTCTCTCTCTCTCTCTCTCTCTCTCTCCTTTTCTCGTTTTGCTGTGCCCTCAGACTTGTGTTCTGTCTGTAACTTTGGTGCTCGGTGTTCTTAATGGTGTAGAACTCAGTCCCCTCAAGCTTTAGCAGAGGAAATTAAGCACTGAGAAAAAAATATTTCACACTGGAAAATACATTAAAGATGGTCTCTGCGCCCTTCAGCTTCCACAAATTCAGCTTTTTTACATTTTCTTTAATTTAAACAAAAAAACAAATTTTCCATTTGATTATTTCATAAAATATGAACAAGCTTTTTAAAAATTTGTCCTGAAACAAAAGCCCTTTTATTATTTTACAAGTGTGCTGTGCGCCTCAAAAACACACACTCTGTGAAAGTTCTGCCCACTTGGGAACTAATACGGTTTGGATTGAACGCCTTTCAACAAGTTGTCTGCATGAGCGTCCTGCAGCATGTGGTAATTAAACACACACTCGATCCGTTTGATTTGACATGTACACTCGGTATCTCACAGCTTTCATTCGGATGTGCCTGGTTGTGTTTGATGCTCAGAAAACCCGGTCTCGCTTTCCCTCCAGCACACCGCCAGAGCTTTGCAGATTGTTTGCTGAAACCATAAATCCTCGCAGACAGCTTTAGCCAGATTTTGCTATTAAAGAACCCCTTTCATAGGCAAAAATACCTTAGCGAGACAAATTACAAAATACGAATGGTAATTATCATCTGAGAGGATTCCAGCTGGTGCAAGATGCCAGATCCTGCTATGTTTTGTGTGGCTTAGACTGTATTTTTGTGGACTACAAACTTGCGCTTGAAAGTGCTCAGATGTTTCTTCTGTATGTTTTCCCTTCTGTAATGTTTATGTGTTTAGAGCAAGCCGGTGTGGATGCAAATGAGGATATCTGTTTGGAATATGAAGGAGAGAGATGTAAAAAGGAGCATGATTCAGTCTGGACCTGTGAAAATATTCCATACGTTTTCTTTTAGTCATGGCTTGTGTAGCAGGTTGAAGCTGCTGTGGATATGGCAAGCAGATGACGTCCTCATACACACTCAGGCTATTCAGTCTGTTTCTGATCTGGCTACTGTAGCATGTGTCTGAAGTTTGGAGTGTTTTATGTCTTGAAACCGCATGACTCCATCCTCTGTTTCGTCTAAGGTGAGGAATGCAGGGTATCTCAGGTGTGAGTGTATAAAAAAGGGTTTAAGGTGTGTTTAGATTATATGAATTCATAATGCTTAAGAATAGGCAAAAAGATAAGAAGAGAAAGAGAAGAGATAGTGTGGATAAATCAAAGGGTGTGTGAATACATTGAGGAGCAATGCACTAATTAAAAGAAAAAAGGAGACAAAACTTATAGTGCTTATACATTTTCTCTTTTAAAAAAATCACTCTTCATATTTCCCATTTTAAAGAGCACCAATTTTAACCATTTTTCAAGATTTAATCTAAATCCTTTGTGTCTCCAGAATATGTCTGTAAAGTTTTAGCTCAAAATACCCATCAGATTATTTATTATACCTTTTTAAATCTGGGAACTGGGAGCTGATTTAAGATTGTAGCTGTTTTTGTTGCCTGTGCCTTTAATGCTAATGAGCTGGTTCTCCCTGCCCACCGTTCCCATGTGCTTGTCACAGCCATAGCCTTTACGTAGACAAACAGCTCAGTGACAGACAAGAATGAAGCAGATCTCCACTACTACAGTAAGAACTTTCACAACGGTTATTTGATATATTTGTTGGAGTTAATTTAAGCCTTTCTGAAGCGATGAGTCACTCACAATGTCATTATAAAGTTTGCTCGCTTGTGGACACACACATAAGCTTTGCACTGTTTTTGCATGGCACATGTGACAGGGTACACGTAAATATCCACTGCTGTATGGACATCGTTATGATAATGTACAAAATAAACCTGATTTAAGTCCACAAACCAGGATTGAAGCGTCTTCTTTCATAATTGTATTGACGCTATGCTGCTGTGGTGATGAATTATGTAGCAATTTTACTGTCTTTATTACAAACATGCACTGTTTTAAAAACGCTTTAAACTTGTAAAACTCATTATTGATCACATATGATGATGATTGATGAGCACAGCGAGCTGGACAAATCTTTTAATCCCGTTTGCCTTGCGCACGTCCTGTCTTGTTGATATGATTATGCGTTATTATGGAGACATGTTAATACACGGCTGTCAATCAATTCGGTGGGTGGGGAAACCCTACGTCAAGTTGCTGTGGGCCTCAAAATGGGAGGGATTTGGATCTTATTTTAAAGAGACTTATTGTCTTTATATCACCATAATATGACTGTGGACACATTATACCTACACCCAGTTCTGTCCAAACAGCTTACAAAAGAGGATTTTCATCATAGGTGCCCTTTAAGTGACTAACTCTTTGGTTCCAATGGTAAACACATTAATTTAATTGGTTATGAAAAATGTAATCACATTTAATGCCCATGCCACAAACCAGAGTTGTTTCAAAACTTTCTATTGAAGAACACAAAAGCAATATTGAAAAATATTGGTCACGAGACATTTCTCAAATTATATTTTTGTTCCATTGTCTATCCTGAACTGAAGCAGAAATAAAATAATCTATTAGCAACTAACTGATCATTTTACACATTTTTTAAAAAAAAGAAAGAAAGACAAAAAGTCAAAAAGACAGACAGAAAGAAAGAAAGTAAGACAGACAGACAGAAAGAAAGAAAGAAAGAAACAAAGAAAGTAAGACAGACAGACAGACAGACAGACAGACAGACAGACAGAAAGAAAGAAAGAAACAAAGTAAGACAGACAGACAGACAGAAAGAAAGAAAGAAAGAAAGAAAGAAAG
>CAIGQW010052810.1:8722756-8738729 GCA_903798125.1 Danio choprae
AGAAAGAAAGAAAGAAAGAAAGAAAGAAAGAAAGAAAGAAAGAAAGAGAACAAGGAGCGGTGGGAGAACAAGGCTTTTGCTAACATTTAAAGCCCTCTCCTCAGGAAACGCCAGCTTACCGCTGCTGCACTTAACACCGCAACACCTATATGCGTGACATAGCATGTGTGAGAACTGATGTACATGTGCTTGCTCTGAAAGAGAAACCTGGGAAAACATGTTTTCGGTCTACCTTCCTGGAGGTCAGGATCCTCACGCCTTGCCGGCATGAAAGACAGAAGAAAGTCTTAGAGGCTCTCATTCATTTTTCAAACATGAGGCAAGTTATCATGTTACTGATGTTTGGGAGTATTTAACAAGTGGGCTATTATAGTCTGTTCAGGAACCAGCTGAGAGAGCTGAGAGGGCCAGGGGTAGACAGAGAGCAGTGCTTATCTGAGGCTCCGCTCCAGGCCCTAGGAGCCCCTGTTTGGCCACGGCTGAATAACACTCTATGAGCTCTGGCAAACGGTGGCTGACCCTGTCGCGGGCATCCTCTGACTGCTCACAAAAGCAGCTTGTCTGAACGTGCTGGCATGTTGCTGCAGCCTCATGTTTGCATCCGTTTGCCTCTTCGAGGTCTTTTGGGATCTATTTTAACCCAAAATCCAGCTGAACATGATAACTGATACATTAAAGACGAGAGAGACGCTGTCTAATCCCTGTTTCAGTTGAGTTGAGGAATCCGGTGGAGCTTCCATTAGTCTTGCCATCGGTTTATTCTTCACTATTTAACTTTTAGCAGAGAATTCTGGGAATGTCTTGCTTCTCTGGGTATGTGTGTGTATAACATTAAAAAAAGTTAACATTTTTGCCCTTACACGCTTTATTCTTAATGACATTTTAATGAAAGTCAAATCCACAAGCACTGATAAACTTTATAATAGGTTTTTGAGGATGTACATTCCTAATTGTTTATTGACTAGTGTTAGTAACAGTTGCGTTTAATTTCCAGTCAATATGTTATTGATGGGTTTTCCAGGGTTTTTTTTTACATTTAGGGGCTTAAACATTTAAATTAGCAGTCATCAAAACTGTGCTGTTGTAGACACAACATTATTTATTGTTATAGTCATTTTGTTTTATCGTGGTGAATGACCCTTTATTCAGTCTTTTCTTTGTAAAATGCCATGTAAGGCCATGTGTAATAAAATTTTCACACTACAAAAATCATTGTAAAAGTCATCCAAATGATGTGCAGTAACAACCCAATCCAATCCTTCCCTATCAGTACTTTTACAAACAGTTAATATATACACACATACTGTATATACAACCAAGCCAATTATTCATACACCTGGTAAATTTTTGACTTAAAGCTACTTTTATTCAACCAACCAACCAAGTTTTTTTGACCAAGCTCTAAAGCATCCTAATTAACCTGATTCATTGGTAATGGCTGTTTGAATCAACTCAACAGGTGAAAAACAGAAGCTCTCTGCTGTTAGTTTGTGGACAGTCATGGCTAGGTCTCTGAATGGAGGTCACAAAGGAGCTCTGAATAGTACATTTTTAGCATCATTACTTGAACATGTAAACAATAAATAATATAGTTTATTTTCAATTCGTTTGTGACAGCATATTCATATCCATCCTTTAAGCAATCCAGAGAGTCTGGTTTTACCATGGTAAAGTAAAACTTGACCCAAATGTGCAAGAAATATACAGGATGAAACTCAATAAATCACTATTACTACTGCAGTGTGGCACTCGCATACCAAACAGATTTAGAATGCCCATCGTGCCAGTATATTTTCCCTCACTTTGTGTTTATTTAGATTTAGGAACACAACTCACCACTAATCTTTCTGTCTTTCTTTTTCTCTCCCTCAATTGACAGAAAGACAACTATATTATACCATGCAATATAACTTAACCACAGTGTGGCATTGCCACAAACACTACCCCTTAGGTTCACTTTATGTGACAGTATAATAAGTAACTCTCATTGTACAATAAACTGAAAAAACATTTACTACATAGACAGAATGTTCCGGAAAGTGGTCTTTTTTAGAGTTTGGGAGTCCAGTGTTGAGAGCGTGGATCAAAAGAAGCGGGTTACACAAGGGATCAAATATGACCTTTGATCTGAGGGAGGGCGCGACCAGATTTTGTGGCCAAATGTTTAGAGCTCTACAGCACTCACACTTTATGGAGGAGAGGAGAATTTATAAACAGCTACTAAACCTATTCATTACAATAACAAACACAACTGCGCTAATATACTCACTCACACATGCCATATTCCCACTTTCTACCTCGTCTTGTTCGCTTAACACATCTAAACACACAAACACAGCGATATGTAAGCTAATGAGCCGGTGCGGTGCTTTGCCATCCAGTAGGCAACGGGCCTTGGCAGCCGTAGGAACTGTAAACTCCTCTGGCAAACGTCTGCAGTGTGCAAACAGTTGCATTTATAGCTTAATAACAGATTAGATGTCTCCTTCAAGTCCCAGGAAAGAGCTGCTGTAAGAGGCCTTGGTGAATGACTGTTATTGTAGCTATGCGGTTTTCATTCTGTCTAATGAAAGGAGAATGTTGGCTAGAGTTTTCATTATTGGATTGTACATTATGATGCCAGTTTCTGACACGTTCCTCTCTCTGTTGCAGCTCCTGCTCGTCATGATCGGATCCACGGATGAGATTTTGCAGGAGGCAGCGGCCAGCTGCGTGGCCAACATTCGACGCCTGGCTCTGGCCAATGACAAGGCTAAATATGGGTAAAAAAAAAAAAGTGACCACAAGCAACACAGATATACAGTATATCTTCCTCTCAATCTGAACCACCGTACAGCAACAAATTTGCTAGTTTACCCCCTGAGTACTCACTCAATGAGTATACAGTAATTTGATTGGATGTGTTTGTTTATAATTTACTTAATCTCTTTAATAATAGTAAGCGTTTAGCCAAAGCTAAACATGTCATTAATTAATTCTTTGGAGTCCACGTAAACTTCACTCGCCCTTGTTTCAGCCTTTTCCCTCAATTTCCTCATCACAGCATCTAATTTAGCAATAACAATAAACTCTTTCTTCTCCCATGTGTGCTCATGCCAAATGTTCCACAGTTTGTGTTCTCTGAAGTGGTTTAGAGCATGAATACAACACATTCATGAATGTAGCAGGTACTGATGTCCACATGTCTGAATAACAGCACATCTTTTGTTTTAAAACGCTTATGCTACTTTCTAATTAGAGATTAAAACTGATTTTTTTTCTCTCACTTTCTTTTCATGCTCACAAACACAACAGTTGTTCTTGAGAGAAAAGAAAATTGACAAAATTCACTCATACATGGTTTGGTGGTAGTTTCAAGCAGACAAAGACAGACAGTCACATTAACCCTTTAACTACCCCACCAAGAAAAAATGTTTGGATTACATTTTTTTTTACTTCTAATGTCGCTAGGTAACACACTCAATGCTTTTTTTTCAAGACATCCCATAATTTCTAAAATATCAACCTCTACTAATTGGTTGATATGTTGGTTTATGTTAAAAGTACCGAAATTAATACATATACTATGAAAATATGAAGTGTAAGACCAATTTATTTTAAGAAGTTAAAAAATAAAACATTTTTGAATACTAAATCACCTTTATTTTTTGAAGTATGCCATAAAATATTTCAGATTCTCATTTAACATGTTCTTGTTTTTTTTTTGTCATTATTTAAAACAGTAAAAACATTATTTAAAACAGTAAAAACCGTTTGGTAGAGCAGCAATCAAAGGGTTAATGTGAAAGATTGCTTATAAATTCAATTACTGGTGATGTGAATGGGCACCTAGAAATGTGCAGTCTCTATAATTTTGTGCATAACTGATGTGCATTAATTCCCTGATGAGATGGAGTACTTTGCATTATTATTTGTTATTGAAAAAATATGATGATAGCTCCTCTTAATGTCCTCATTAATTCTGCCTATTAAAAGTAGGAGCGTGTATGAGGAAAATCAGACCACCGCAACAGTACAGCAGCAGCATGCCTTTCGCTCAGACAGACCCATAAAATGTAATCTTTAAAAATAATCATGTTTTATATTATCGGCATCAGTCCAATGTCCAGTGCTTTCTTTACCAGATATAATGAATGCAAAACAACAAAACAAGCAATGATACAATTTTCCAAACTACTGGAACAAGCAGTGGAAATTTGCCATATTATGACTCAATTTTGCACAGTAAAAACAGTTTTACCTGATCTGAACCTAATTCCTCATCTTGATGGTGTGCATAGAGGTTGATTTTAGCTATATTGATATTTTGACTCAAATAAAGAGTTAATTTAGATATCACCACACGAAGCAATATAGCTTTGTCTCAGTGGTTATTAGGAATGAAATATTTTTAACCTCATTTGAGAACTAGATTCTCCACTCAGTATATACATCTATGCATAAATCGTTTCATTATATATCAGTGTTTTTCAGAGCATCACAATAGAGATCTGCTGCAGGCATAAAATTAATTGCTGAATGAGGGGTGACATTTAAGTAGGATACAATTTCTAAAACATTTTTTATGTTCTTAAAGCACAGAATGATATGCTATGCACAAAATAAATGATTTTCTGGCACAGGGTTGCATATTCTCAATTTTATTTTCTCAGTTAAATGGCTACTCAGCCCAAAATAAAGAGTATGTCCTAATTTACTCATTTTAAATATAGTTCCAAACCCATAAAATTATATATTAAATATATTTTTAATATATCAAATATTTTTTTATTTTTCCGTCTGTCCACTGAAAATGAGTTCACCCAAAACTTGCAAAAAAAAAAAAATCATATCCTTATGAGTCAACCAGTTTAGTTTAAGTATATCGAGGATATAATGTGCGACTATGCTATATAATGGACAATAATATAAACAAAACTTTTACAAAGATTAATAAATACAGTCATGTGAAACTACTGTTGCACTTTACTTCACAATATGTATACTGTAAAAGTACTAGGTCATATAAAGTAACTACATAAGTTTAAGGTTAGGGACAGCGGTAGGTTTAGGGATATTAACCACAGTAGGTACTACCCAGTTTATGTAATGACTATGATAATTACATAGTATATACATGCCACGCAGGACTGTAAAATAAAGTGCTACCATAAAGTCTTAGCTATATATCTTTTTTCTTGGAGCAGCACTACAAAAAAAAATCCTGCATTGACCACAACTTTTACATGATGTCAAAGTGAAAGCAGACCCACATCTGTGATAAAAACCTAGTGCAACATCTCTACTCTTACCATGTAAGAAATAACATATGCAGTCTTTCTACAGTAAATACTATTTGAATACATTAAGCTCGAGACAAACTGAACTGAATATTTGAATTCTAGAATCAATATTTCGCTTGACTGCAGCTGATTTCCTGTGTCTCTGCATTTGTCATCCTTGATTCTCCTGTGTTGAGTCTATCATGTATGGCTAAGTGCAGTTTTCTTCAACAGACTATAAACTAAGAGACTCTAAATGAGAATCATTATCTTCTGAGTATACGACTCTGATCGGCAAAAATAAATATGGCCTCTTTAAACCCAAGCAGTGCAGATGTTACAACCGCTACCCTTCTTTTTTACTTCGCCTCTTCATCCATCTCTGTCTCTGTCTGTTTCTCTCTCTGAGGTTGATGACTAGTAGGACATGCCTAACTAACTTCATTAAACAAATGTTGCGTGTTTGACTGAAGCATGGGAATTTATGGCATGGTGAGTTGAGGACAGAGGACATGTTTTAGTCATTGGGATTGGAATTAGTGCTCTAGCGTCTGTCTTTCCTGCCCTGTCAGCTCAAAAGTGTAGACTGCACTGCCTAAGCCTCTTCAAACCTCAATTCACTTCTTAAGGCCAAGCCAAATTGAAGAGTTACATCATTTTGCTTAAAATCAGAACAAAACACAGTTCATTTGGAGTTCATTTCAGGTGTGTAAAACACCTCATCAAAGTAAAATCTCTTAAAATGTTTGCTCCATCTGGTAAACACTTTCAAACAAGCATTAGGTCTTAGTGGTTCGTTTCCTTTGTTCATGTCATTAAAGTCAGATGTCCTCAAGTAAAAACATGAACACTGGATAGCTACAGCTATAGAAATTGAAGTTTAATTTTGGTCACAGTTTATTTTAAAGTACAATTCTTGCTATGAACAAACTATACATTTTTAATGTTATATATTAATGTCTTTTAGCTCAATACAATTTTAAATTGCTGCTTATTAATAGTCATTAAGGTAATAGTTAGGTTAACTGTTTACAGTGTAGGTATTGGGCAGTGGGCAGGATTAGGGATGTAGAATAAGAACATGCAGAATATTTTTTTTTTAAAGTACAAATAGGCAGTAATAAACCACTAGTTAATAGTGAGAATTGGTACTTTAACTAAAGTGTTGCTGCAGTTTTACTTGAAAGCAACTCTGACACTGTTTTATATGCTTTAAAGTATTCTATGTTTAAAATGTGATGTATAAAAACATTACATTATTGACTGGAGAATTGGTGACATCTGTCACCAGATGCTTTCTTATCAGCTTTTTTTCAGACATTTTAGTTGTGCATTGTTTATTTTGTGTTTTATTTTCACAAGTTCAACTCAAGTTCATTTTGTGCACAGCCATGTTCATCCTGTTTGCAAAGTATACTTAAATGCAGATAGACTAGTTCATGCCATCTAATGGACTCATTCTGATTGAACATTCAACTTAGGTCTACACTCACAAAACATTTGGCTGAACATGGAAGATTTGGATGGACAACCAATGATGTGTTGAGTAGACAGTGTATGGAATATTAGGAAGCAAGGGTAGCTAAAATGTACTTTGGCCTACACATTTACCAGGGCTATCAATTTAACATGCTAATAAAATAATTATGGAAGAGAAATAACACAATTAAAGAGATCACCCAAAAATAAAATGTCCTGTTCATTTACTAACCCTCATGCCAACCAAGATGTAGGTGACTTTTTTTCAATAGAACATTAAAGATGTTGACTGTTCATCCTCTGCTATCCATAATATGGTAGTTTGTGAGTGCAATCACTTTAAGATACAAAAACACATTCAAAACAAAAAGATGTATTTGTGGGCGTGTCCTCTCTCTTGTAAATAAAGGTCTGTTTGTAGCACAGAGAGATCATTTTGCTTCATTAGACCCTCCAGGCATCGGCAGGAAACGCTGGTAGTAATTATGATTTGTTTTGAAAATGTTTTTTGAATCTCAGTGATGGCACCCACTGACTGAGGTAAGTAAATTAAATGGATGGTGTAGAAGTGGAACTGGAAGTGGGTGAACAATCCCTTGAACACATCTCTCACCCAAAATTATGTAGGTCGTTTTATGTCATACAGTAGATTGGTACAAAAATGAATCACCTCACTGTGGGATGGAGAATGCACTTACTGTGTATGCCATAGTCGTCGTAGCCTAAATGTTTATGTGCAGTACATTCTATGTCAAATCATACAATTTATTTCATTCTAAAGCTACTTTTTGTAATGTCTATTTGATGCCTTTTGGTTTAAACACAAATAGGTGCATCCCAGTTTTTTTGTATAAGTACAATATGCACTATACCAATCCCCTCCTGGAGGGCCATTGTCCTGCATATTTTTGCCCTAAATAAACACACCTGAACCAGCTAATACTGCGTTCAGGCAAGCTAGAGCTAAACTCTGCAAGACAAAGGCCCTACAGGACCAAGTTTGGACACCACCTTTTTCCAGGAGGGAGCAGGGCTTTCAGACTTTGATGATGAATGACAAAACAACCTTATAAATTTCCTACATTAGACATCTGCATATATTGATCACCATATTGTGCAAATGTATAATTGCTTGACAGCCCTAATATGCATTTGTTTAAAGGTCTTTCTCAGCAGGTGGCCAATGTCAGGATGTTCACAATCCAGCTAATCAGGTGTTTTGAACTACATCCTACCCCTAAACAAAAATTGAAATAAAAAATAACTTTGCTGTCTAATTCGGGATCTTAATCTCACCAAATTTATCGTATTTTGTCTTGAGTAAGAAAAAAAAGATCTCTTAAAAGATGCAGTAATCTATTCACAAACTCATGCAAACATCTGTTATTTGATCAAGGAAATGATTCAAAAGCTAATAAGAGGTTTTGTCGCCACACGAACGCACACTTAACAGTTGAACCCTTAATATTTGGAAAGGAGTGGAGAGGGAAATACACTGAGAAATGTTGCGGTCATGCTTCACCTAAACCTCCAGCGCTGCCCTAGCCGAGTAATCTGACCTCTTCACAACAACCAGGAACCATTTCCTTATTAGATTTTGATTGAATTACATTGAATACGGTCTCATTTGTATAAAAACATAATTCGGTCTGTTTACTTAAGGTCGTAGTGGGACGGAGCGATGTAATGCAAGTGCCTGCGCATGTGCTATTTTTTATGAAAATGAAACGGGTTTGTTTGAAGTGGAAGGCTCCTGCAGCTCCCTAGGCAGTTGGTTCGAGTATTTCATAAAGAAACTAATGACTAGTAAAATTTTCTTCCAAATATCAGAAGTGGCTTTGCCTTCCCTCAAAAGGACAACAAGGCCAAATGGAGAGCAGAGCATATTGGGCGTTAAAATACACTCACTTAGCACACAGACCAAAAATCTGGACAAGATTTTTTTTGGTTTCACACACAAACACACTCTAGTTTGCTGCAGTAGTTGCTGTTTTGTTGTGGTCCCAAATCCTCAAAATGTAACGCTCCCTCAAAGGTTAAATACGTCTTGTAATGCATTTGCATAACTAGAGGATTTTTGTTTGCTTGCTCACTCCTTATTGTTCCAGTTCCCTCCCTCTGTCTCTTTTTCTCTTAAACGGTTTAACGGTCTCAAATGAATTCTGACATTCCCATCCATAAAGTGTAAATAACTAGCTGGCCTAACAATAAATAAACAGAGAAATGAGTGCACAAATACCACAGTGTCTGGGTCAGCTTTCAGACCTGTCCCCTATAAAGAGCTCAACAACTTTAATAAAGACTGCATTGGTAGTGACAAGCCATGCTTAGGGTAACATATTTTATGGAGTACGCACATTTATTACAATAGGAAAAAATCACCTGTAATATGCTATCAACTAGAAGCAGCTAGACTAAAAAAGGGTTAGGGGAATTCCTTCAGCCTCTCTTCACAATAAGGCAGTTTTAAAGAACTTTTAAAGAATATGTGGTATGCTTAACACCTGAACCTTTAAGTGACGCCATTATTAAATAATTGTTTTATGAATGAACTTCAGCAGTTAGGGTTGAGCAAGATACATTATTGTGAGCACTGTTAACACTAATAATAAAAACTTACATTCAGTATTCCAAAAATTCCAAAAATCTTTTTATTCACATCTTGTCTCATCCAGATTCTATTGTCAATTGGTTGTTTGCCTTGTGGATCAGTCTTTTTGAATGAATCAAGTGAATAATTCAGTGACTGAGGGTGCAAATAAAAATTTAATACCATTGTAGGAGCCTAAAAGTTGTAACTTTTGAAAATTGGTTTCAATGTTTTATAAAAAAAACTCTAAACTACAAAAACACGTTTGTGAGAATTATGACATTATGTGCATACATATTATGTGTTCAGTCTATAGACGTGTGAGCCAAAACAACAATGGCAGATACATGTGACCATTGGTGCATCCAAAATTGCATACTTCTCTTCTATATTGTATGTGAAAAACATATACAAACCAAGTAGTATATTGGAATTCATAGTATTTGAAAAACAGTAGATAAGAAGTACCCAGATGACCACTACTTTACTTCCAGCAAGAATTTTGAAGTGTGCATCCAATGGACACTTTACTATCCCATAAGGCTACACGAGATCATTTATGAATGAGAGTGAAGCGATGCAACTGACGTGGGTAGACCGTGTAATCATTATAAATGGAGGAATGCAGTACATTCTAATTCCATTCATACTACTCACATTCATAGAACATACCTTTCAAACCATCGTGAAGTAAATGCAAATTTCAATGTAGTTCCTACTCGATTAATACAGTATACTAATATATACCATACAATAATAATACTGTATGTGATTTTGGACACAGCTGAAGTGTGCACAGGAGTGTAGTGTTTCATTGCAAAGTTACATCGCCATTTACTGGCCTGGAATGCAATGCACCACTTTTATTTATTTTTTTCGAGAGCATTTGTATAGCAACCATTTTGACAACATTGTCATCTGAATGCAAAAATCTTTAAAAAAAACATGTAGGACTGTAACGCCTGGTTAGCAGATAATGACATGACGAGATAGATTATACAAAACGGGTTTATTGAACACTTACAGGTAACAGATATTGGATGCGGGAAGACAGGACGACACAGGAACAGAACCATATGAAGCAGAATACCGGACAACAATGGACACAGACGAAAGGGTATAAATAGAAGAGGGATGATTACGCTAAAGAGACACAAGGGATGAACACAGGTGGAACAGATTAACAATGACGGTGGCGGGAGAAAGACAAAGAAAGCACGTGACAATAACAAATGATGACGTGGACGAACACTGACAGTACCCCCCCCTTTTTGAAGGCGCATCCTCGCGGGAAACAACAAAAAGAAGTAGGAGGGTAGAAGGGGAGGATACAAGGGAGGAGTCTGAGGAAGGAGACAGGAAGGGAACTGGAGCAGGAGGACCCAGGACACCGCCAGAAGGATGGCCCCGGGCGGAGTCGAGGAAGGGAGGATCCATGGAGGAGGAGTGGCTGCTGACTCCAGGGGGTCGACCGAGGGAGACGCCGCTGATGGCGGTGGAGCCCACGGAAGTGACGGAGAGCCGAAGGGCAAAGGTGACGCCGAGGTTTCTGAGGGCCGGGCGAAGCAGGCGGCTCACCCGAGCAAGGCGACGGCGGGGTTCCGGAAGCCCGCGGCGTAGCCAGAGCGACGGAGGACCAAGGCGTAGCTGGAGGGAAGGAGGAGCGCAAGGCAGCCGGTGGGATGGTGCAATGAGGTGCAGCCGGAAGAGTGGAGTCCAGAGGCGTAGGAAGGGCGACGACTGACCAAGGTGGAGCCGGAGGGACGAGGGAGCCTGGCGGAGCTGGTGGGCGGACGGCCCACGACGAAGACGAGGGAGGAGTGAGCCAACGCGGAGCCCTAGGGTCGAAGGGCCGAGGTGGAGTCCGCAGCTCGGAGGCCGTAGGAGCTGACGCTGGGCGACACCCTCCAGAGGGTGACGCAGACAGGCAGCGCCCACAAGCGAGCTCCATTTCCGGAGCTGGAGCGTGAGCTGGGGGGCTGGCTGACTGCAGCAGTGCTGGAGCTGGATGACTGGCTGCAGTTCTGGGGGACCGTGGGAAGCTACTCATGACTCTGGAGCTGAGACTTTTTTCTAGAGGGAAGATTAAAAAACTGTGCAGAAACAGTTGGTTGCTGCCTGGTAACAGCGGACGGATATTGCTGCCTGAAAGCAGCGGATGATTAAAATTAAAGCTCCAGAAGCCAATGAGTAGCCTCCCAGTGTCCAGCCGCTGATCATCTGCATAGGGGGGTGGGCGGGAATCTCGCTGGTTCCGCGGGTAGCCGCCAAGGCTCCCCCTCTTGGCGGTGTTGCCGGCTCGTCCACCTGGTCAGACGGGATTATAAGCTCCTCCATCTCAGCACGATTCCGCTCCGTCACTCTAGGGGGCGACCGCTCATCGGCTGGGGGTGGCTCTCCGTCTGCGGTGGGCTCTGGCAAGCGCTCCCTGCAGGTGGGTGGTGTTGGTTGGCTGGTCACTGGGTCGGGAGTGGCACTGGCGAGATCTTCCTCCAGGAAGGCGGTGAGTAGAAGTCCTTTACTCGCCAGTAGCCACTCCAATGTTGCGGAGATGTTGCCCCGAGGACCATCTTCGGGCGATCGTGCTCTGCTAAAGATGATAGGCGTGCAGAGCACGTCGCCCGGAAAGCTGTTCACAGTCGCTCGATCATGGTCCTTAGGGCTGCTCTCCCCCTGCTCCAGCAGGCGGTGATGACGAACGGAAGGGCGGATGGGATTCAGGGAAACACGAGGGGAAGAAAATAAAACACTGAGGGGCAAAAAGACTAAGAAAAGAAAATGGGGGGAAAACACGCCGCTAATTGTGGGTCCGGTATTATGTAACGCCTGGTTTGCAGATAATGACATGATGAGATAGATTATACAAAACGGGTTTATTGAACACTTACGGGTAACAGATATTGGATGCGGGAAGACAGGACGACACAGGAACAGAACCATACGAAGCAGAATACCGGACAACAATGGACACAGACGAAAGGGTATAAATAGAAGAGGGATGATTACGCTAAAGAGACACAAGGGATGAACACAGGTGGAACAGATTAACAATGGCGGTGGCGGGAGAAAGACAAAGAAAGCACGTGACAATAACAAATGATGACGCGGACGAACACTGACAAGGACACACTTTATCATTTTGAATTAAATAGTTTACATAGTTGCACATGCCCTGACTTCTAATATGCAAAGGCAAAAAAGTCCATATTCAAAGTATTCATGAAAGAATAGGTGAAAAGTACCTAGACATTTTTAAATCTGCAGAAAAATTGCAATTAACAATCCTATTAGGCTACAAGAAAGGATTTATGACTGGCAATATATCAAATGTAGTATGTCAAGATTACATTAGCCGCTTTTCCACTATCTGGCCAAACGGATTGGTTAACCATTGCTGATCCATTCCAGTCCGCATGGATACGGTTTTATTTTTGCCTTGGTAACAGAAGTGTAATGCAATCAATGATATGGACAATGATCAGATATTTCTGTTTTTGAAACTCCTTTTTCTTATATTTACTTTGTTGAATAACAATAAATAGATAAATAAATAGTGCACTTGCGCTTAACCATCTATTGAGAAACTACCATTTCAGCACGGTTGTCAAACCATGCCTATAATTCCGTGCGAGAACTGTTTGTAACCATACTGTGCCATATCAGGCTTACCTGGAACCATACCTGACTGTTCTTAGAACTTTTCAGCATTACACATGAAAAGTGTAAGATAATGCATATTAAAAACACAACAGTAACTCTATATGCAACTCTTGTTTTGAGATGTTTATAATCAATGTTTTGATTGAATTGTTGGTGTGAACAATTCAACGACTCCCTTATAAAGAAATTGACCTATGTCATCTGCTGGCATAGCCTTATAAGCCACAGAAAGAGTCCAGGAATTATTATATTATTATTGAGAATATGATACCAATAAACGAGTCCGATATGACAATATCATAACAAGCAGCTATAAATGTATATTAAGTATACCTTACCAACCTCCCACACACACGTTAAATACTTGGACACATAGATATCTAGACCTTCTCCTTTCTGGGTTTAAACCTGCCTGGGAGGCTTGTGGCTCTGGCCCAAGAATGATATTATCCTTGACTTTTCATCAGGATGTGTTCATCAAGCTCTCAGCACCCAACATGGGTGAGAGAAAGAGAGGAGGTTGAGGCCGAGACGGAAAAAGACAGACAGAGGGAGTACAGCGGCAGGCCAACTGCTGATGATTATCTGACTTTTTTCAGCTTATATAGTGTGTTCGAGACAGTGTAATGGGAGCTTTTTGCTTTGGATTTTTACACAGCGGGAGAAGGTGCTGGTAACTGATCGGATCAGATATATCAAACTGCTGCCAATCATCCTTGCGTGCCATAATCTTTTATGGTTTTTGATGGTTTTTGATGTGCTGCTGCTAGTTGTTCCTAATGCTATCTGTAAAATCGCGTAATAGCAGCATGTCTAAACGTGCTCTATGTAATGTTATATTGAAGTTCCTTTGTTCTCCTGAAATCTAAAATAAACCCTGCACTGTCAGCATGCACACAAGCTTCTTAATATGAGGTCAGGAAGCGTCCAACCTCAAAACAGCAAGCGCACGAATAAGCAGCCACTTCAAAAAAGGAACAGTATTACCTCTGAAAACAGTGCAACCTGAAAAGATAACAGCGTGCCAAAACACAGAGCCAGCGACCCAATAGATTACTAAACAAAACACGACACGCATACTTCACAGGCATTGATGTATTTTAGGAAACCATCTTTAAAAGAAAATCACTGCTTGGGAAAGAAAGGAAAGGTGGGAAAACCGAACCAGCAGCTCGACACGCAATTATTCTTCAAGACTTTGGGATTGCCAGCTCCAAAGACACTAATGCCATTCAGATCCGACACAGTGAGGGTCTTTGGGATGTGTGGAAAAGCTGCTGAGAGTATACGTTGTGTGAATGGTGTTGAAGGTAATTTGAAAAACACTGATTAAATCACCTTTAACAATCTCTAATGGGTGTAATTGTTCAGCAGTTTATATTTTCCACAAGGTCCAATGATTTTAACAAATCTTGTCTGTGGATTTCTTTTTAAATGGCCCCAAAAGCGCAACATTCAGTAGCTGTTTAGGTCCTACTTAAAGACTGCATTAATGACACCAGAAAATGGATTTGAGATTTTAATGAGAAGACATGTTGACACCAAGGTAATACCAGGAGATTAGAACTACCGGTGTTAAGTATTGCCCGATTCTTATCCTTTTATTGGAAACAGTGAGAAGCGTGGTCGGATTTTGTTTGGCACTTACACTGGTGAGAGTTTCGATGTGGCGTTTCACTATTAAAGTCCTCATGAAATAAAAATAAAGTTTTTAAATGTTGGTATCACTATGTTAGTCTTAATGTTATATATAATAAAGTGTGCTCTAAAACAGTGACAAAATTCCCATTTAGAATATAAACATCCAAAACATGCGGTTTGTCACTTCTGGAATGGATATTTTCACCTCATACTTCAGTTTCTCATCAAATCTTCTGATCAATCGAATGCTCTCTAGTATCTGACATGTCCCGCCCCTTTCAAGACTCTTCTCATTGGCTTTTCATTTTATGCGCTTGAGTTCAACATCTCCCACTGGCATATCTGTGATAACAGTGAAATGCTATTGGCTGTTTGTTTTTAAAAGGGAGGGGCTACTCTATGCCCCGCCCTGTCTTCATGTTTCAGTTTAAATTACATCAAACCTCTAAACAAAATTGCATATTTCAAAGCACTTCAAGGGACCTTTAAATGGACTGTTCACTCATAAGGTTTTGTAGCTAAAAATGCAAGGTAATGTTATAAATAATGTTCTGTTTTTTTGCAACAATGATTGTTTCACTTCGTAAGACCTCAGTGAATCATCAGGAGCCACAGGTATTAGTTTTGTTTTACCTCTGTATGTTTTTATGACTCTTCAAAATTATATGAATGACCAAAGATCGCATCCTATACTAGAAGTAACTCCACATTTTGGATGGCCTGAGGGTGAGTCAATTTAATTTATGTGTGGACTGTCTCTTTAAGTTGTATCAAACATCTTGGTTTGTCATCAAACTTTTGTCCCTCCTGTAAGTGAATTTGGGTTAGTTCACATAAACACTTAATTGTTGTTTTACGCAGATGCTGTTGCGGGAGCACAAATATGTTGCTCTAGCAGGAAAGGCATTAAAATAGTAATGAAGAACACTTGGGTTCATTGCTCTCAGGTTTGGTGAAAGTTCTGCCAGTGTTACTGACAGAGTCATGCTAAATAATCGTGTTATATTTTCAAAAAGATAAATTGGGTAGTAGGAGAAGTGTTGTAACATGGGGTTAGTGGAAACACTGTCAGTTTGACCAGTCAGAAACAACATATGGTGATGTCATCATAAAGCATACATGCCAAGCTCCTTTTTGAGCTCACAGGAGAAGTGGCTTTTTTTTTCTTCCAAGTAAGAAAGTCTTTTTTATCAGCATAATTTTTGCCTATAGCAATCATTGTGAGGTACATGTACACTAGATATATATATATATATATTTTTATATATATATATATATATATATATATATATATATAAGATGGCTATTTCTCCTTTTTAATTTGATGCCAGTCATTCATGGT
>CAIGQW010052810.1:8740426-8753500 GCA_903798125.1 Danio choprae
ACACACACACACACACACACACACACACACACACACACACACACACAACAATTTGATAGTGTTAGGTTTAAAGTTCCAAAAAAAAACTATTTAAATAAATTGTTCACTTTGTTCTTCAATAAATTCTTGCATAAACTGGACAGTGGATATTGTTGCACCAAATTACCTAATTATTACATATATTTCCAGCTAGCAATACAACTCATCCTAGTAGTAGGTTCGTAACAATAGAACTCTTTGTATTTGGCATTAACTCAAAGAATCTGTGATTGCGTAGTACAAGTTCAAGTGCTTTTTATTTGTAATAGACAAATGAATCAACCCCAGTCTTTTGTATTTTCTCATCAGCCACTGAACATTTGAAGCTGTTTTGCGACAGCTTCCATTGGTAGAATAGAAACACTGTACAAATAAACCTAGATCTTAAATAAGACACTTGGTCTGGCAGACACCCAAAACACCAGGGCAGTTTACTGGCGAAGTGCACTTAAGGGTCATTACACTTTCAGCGAGGCTTCAGAGAGCACATTATCTCTCCCACTTACCGCACCTTTACGCCGTGGGCATCCCACAGAATGAAGTACACCACAAAGTGATGTGATGGTACCTGCCCAAGGGTATGTGGTCGGTCTGGAGATGCCACTCTTAGAGTAAACCTGTGGGCACCCACATAAACCCTGACAGGCGAGAGAGAATAAGAGAAAAGACATCACTTCAGTGGTTGATTGCGGTCGAGCATAACTATCCTTTTCACTCCATTGCATTCACAGGGGGAGTGAGTCATCCGGGTGATGTCCGGGAGAGTTTGTTCATTAAATAGGTAAAAATACACCCAAATAAAAGAAACACGCCAATTATACGGGGCGTAAGGAGCACACATGTGCCTCCGAGTTTAGTCACTTCACCTCCAAACACTACCCTGGATAAACCCGAAAGACACAGTCAAATGCATTCAATGCGACGTGCAAGTCGTGTAATTTGGGAAAATGAGAGGGCACCAGAATCACATCGACGCTCGCGAGAGAACTCACGCGAGCAGCGTTTCCTCAGCACGCGAAGTCTCCAGATAAAGCATCGCACATGGCGTTGATGTAATTAATTTGTTTATATATTGGTTTATAGAGGTTCTCGAGCGAACTGGAATAGAAGTAATTGTAGACCTCGGTAACCATGTTTGGAAAAGAATTAGGATGTTCATTGAAGTGATCCCGCTCTCAAAATGTTAAGACAATAAAAGTGAGGTCTTGAGGGATTTTGTGTCCTAGCAGTAAGCGTTTTGGGTGAACCCAGACTTCCGCGAGGTCTCCCGTTATTACAGGGAATAAAACCAGATATATTATTAAAAGATATTATGCTATATGATATAAAGTATGATATGAAACATATATTAGATTAGTGTCTACCTTTGCATTTTTCAATGAAATCAATGACCAAACATTTTAATTCAATACAATTTTTTATAATTGTTCAATAGCTAAAATACAAGGCACAATTGGGTAAGTATATCAATCTAAATATTCAAAGTTGGGGGTTTTTTGTGTGTTTTTTTTTTTTTATTTGAGGTTGATATGTCTAAATAAATAAATAAAATAAACTTGGCCGCATATGCCAAAAGTTTCCACTTAACTGTTTCCCGTCGGTTTTCAATGCCAGTCTGCTTTCAGACCATTTTAGATAGAAAACACTTTTAAAACAAAGACAGAATTTTATTTCTATGTAACATTTATATATAAATATATAAACTTTATATATATATATATATAAACGTGTATCAATATTTTAATATCATCATCATCATCATCATTATTATATTGATTAGCCTAACATTTGTAAAACTCCAGCTTCAATAAAAACCATGATTAAACTATAGTGTAGCAAATCCTGATTCATTTATGGTCGCCATTGTTTTACTATTAAAAATATTAGGCCTATATATTTTGTTAATTTTATTATTTGATTTCCGTATGGGTATGCCCATATTAGGCTATAAAACCGTCTTCCCATATTAGGCTATAAAACCGTCTTCAAGGCGAGTTACAATATGTAATTGAAAGTTTTTACTTGGACTAATATGGAAATCTGATATCAGCAGATATATGCCTAATATTTCTCCTATAATAAATTCTTATGGTATTCATTTCAGCAGTCAGTCTACACCCAAATGACTTGTTTCTCCACTTGAGACTACAAATCTGTTGCACGTCAGAATTGTATCTGTTTTGCCCATCAGACTGAGGTGAAGCTGCTTGTGATAAACTGCGTCCAGTCACACCAGCTCTGGCTGATATTAGTAACTCTATACAACTCTCATTCAGTTGGGTGATGGACGCGGTCCAGACGTGAACCCACACAAGGGAATACACTGTTGCACTGGCTGTCTCCCGGTAGCCTCCCCCTGCACGGCGGCGGAACCGGCATAAAACATTCACTGTATGTTCGCCGTCTGAGCCGCTTAGCTGGGAAACACGAGACGAGTCGTGGATTCATGTTCCCGGGCACGCTTGAATAAAGCGCAGAGGCGAAAGCGGTTCGTGTGGTTTGTGCGCAGGATCTTAGAGCGGAGAACATGTGAGAGGGAATGGGAAACTGGAAACTGGATTACACTTTACAGAAAGACGCAGAAGGAGGAACGCACAGGTACGCGCATACAGCCCACATTCCACAACTGTTTTCAGTCATGACTTGTAAATGTTTTCACTCTGTCGCGTCACTTTCATTCAACTGCACGAAAGGGATGATTCGTAAAGTTTTCATGTTTGGTTTATTTCATCGCTCTCCCTGGACAGCAAGGACCTCAAATTGTTGACATTTGTTTATGTGAAGCTTGGTAGGATGCTTCTAGGGTTGTAAATAAACCCCTAACTGCTGTCAAAACTTTTAGAAGAGCTTACATGGAAGTGAACAGCGAATAAATATATATATATTTTTTACATTTAAAATATACTTTTTGTCTTATGAAATGGACTGTGTGTATTACTGACCGGTCAAATAAGAATTACAGAGCTCCACGTGTCAAATGTGCATCATTCATTCTGAATACTTGTGCAAAGTTTACACAAACAAAACTCTACAGAAGTTTCAAACAAACCAGAGTCATCAGTTTCGTCAATGTTCCTCACTACAGTCTGTCAGACTCGCGCGCTGAATGACTTTTGAGCGTTTCTTTTGGTTAAGTTGATCTTATCATTGTTCATATTTACGGTAAATTTGAAACTATACCGTCCTTATGCTGCCGAAAATTGTTTCCAATTGTACGTCTGGGACAATTCACGGCTGACAGAGAACGTAATTGTCATTTTAATCTGCTTCACAGGATTTTGACAGGGCGCTGCGTTGAGTAGGACATCCGCACGGCTGCCAACTTTCAGCGGAAACACGGGGGAAAAGGAGGACTAATATACCAAAGATGAACACAATTGTGTTTAATAAGTTAAGTAGCCAGGTTTTATTCGAGGAGAAGGCGAATGAGGTGGAAAGAAGCAGTCGTAATTATCTAGAGGTGATAGACGGGCAGCATCCGGACCTGCTCTCCAGCAGCCCAGTCATCAAAGACAGCTCCGCTATCCGACACAGAAGATCAGGGTATGTCAAAAGCCCTCAGTGTCTTTTCTGAAATGTACCTCGGATGCTTTATAATTAAACATTACTCGCATTACATCCCTCCAAAAAGAATGATTTTACTGATGCGCGGCATGATTTCAGAGTTTCATTAAGCTAACGTTTTTCTTCATCAATTAGATTTTCTTTACCGTGTTCTGAAATGTTTTGGGAAAGAATGGCTGCGGCCGCTGTGGCTGGACTTTTAAAATGAGTAGGTTTCATCTTCACAGTAAATGATTGGGGCTTTAAACATTTCTTTTTCATGACGTGAATAATTAGCCTAAACATTCTGTAAAATACTTTAGAGGGGAAAAAAGTGCATATATTGCCTGTTGAAGTCATCTGTGGTCATTTTAACGCTGTTAATGCTTTTAAGCGCGTGACAGTACGGAGAAACTTATTAAAGATAAACATCAAGTTGTTCAATTTTAGAGCTAAGCGGTGAAAAGCGGTGGCACGTCCAACTGTTTGACTTTTCATAGTCCTTTTGTTTTCTTTCCATAGATTTTGAGCTCAGTTGTGGTTAGAGAGCATATGGTTTGAATTTTCAGCCTGCTCGCCGCCTTCTTATCTAGGATACGTTGAGGTCTCAGAAAGAGAATTGCAGGAAATTAATATTCACAATTCAATTAAGTCGCTGTCGATGGTGCTGAATTAGCAGGGGCTTGTCGAGCGGGTACATGAGGTCATTCGTATTCGGTAGCGAATTTAAAACACGTCCAGGTCTGTTTCTAATAAATAAACATTTCCTTCAACTGTATGTGTGGTCCAGTCAATCACGAATATTTTTGTAGTGAGGGAAACCGTGTCATCCCCTATTTGCCCTGCGCGTTCAGCCCCACCGCCCCAAGCTGTTTACCCCAACCTGTTTTTTATTTGCAGACAACACAGTGCTTCATTATACGACTGCGATGCACGGTGACACCGAACCTAAAAGTGATGTCTTGTGAAAAACTTGTGCAAACATCCTCCGCTGCGGGTGCGTCTGGCTCGCGCGCATTGAAGCTCCTTTTTGCGCGTGTAAGCGGAGCCAATAGGATAACAGTACAGCCGCGCTGCTCGCCTCCAGGGGAATATCGCTGCTAATGAAAATTATTAATATAAATACAGAGGTGTGTGTCGCCCGTATCGAGAACAGGCAGCAGAAAACTTTCTTTAGGTTGTTAATACAGATCTGGGTTACAAGGGAAATATTTGCTGAACATGAACCACGGGGCGTTGAAGGAAAGTATGTTAAATGTGCAGTCAGGTTGTTGGAAGATAACACGGTGATATAACAGCGCCATACTGACATCTACAGGTTTAAATAACCGGCTTCTGTTCGTTCCTAAAAATATAGGCTCCAATTAGAGGAAAAACTGACTTGATGCTAGCCTACTGGAGGTCTTTTGAGAGTTCCACAAACGGGTTTTATTTTTTAGTTTATTATTATTATTTTTTTAGAGAACCACTTATGACTTAGCAGTTGTCAATCAGGGGACCCGGGCCCACCAGGGAACCTCAAGATGGTTACAATTATTTGAAACAATTAACAATTGAAAACTTACGGTTAAACTAAGCTGATATCTTATTTTAATTCATTTGCTCATCACTTGTACTTTGTACTTGAGGACAAGGAGTTCCGCAAGCTTTGAAATCATAGCATTTTATCAGTGGGATTTCTGGAAAAAGTCATGGACATTACTGCAATCGTAAAAGTCATGGACATATCTATTACAAATATACTTTTTTTCCGAGTTATATCAAGCTCTTAAACGTTTATTTACAGTTATTTATAATTACTAATTATAACTTGTGAGTACAAATAATTTTAAGATGTCTGCAATCTAAAATCACTAGAAAAGTCATGTGAATTAATAAGATAAACAATGAAAACATGCAGTTATTGAAACTTTTTCTATATAAATATTTTCAATGTTTCTGAAGAACAGACATTCAAAGAGATCTCTTGAAAACATGTTTTATTTGTCGTCTGAATGAACTTTATAATGGGTTTGGAATTATATGAGGATACGTAAAGGATGACAAAATGTTGTTCTTATAAATACAAAAGTAACATGAATATTTAATTAATTTATATCACCACTACAGTACTTTCTTCACAAAAACGTTTGAAAAGTAGCAGAAATATATTGGGAGCCTGTCATTTACAATGAGGGGCTTCAGAGTCAGAAAGTCAGAACCTTACCTTAAATACTAAGAAATCCGAAAATTAAAATATATTTATATATATAACTTCACCAAAGTATTGCTTGATATAAAATGGCTCCTTATTCAACTTATTTTCACATGGAACCTAGTGTAAAAACCTAGTGTAATATTTAATGTGAATCGAGGATAATACTCTATATCTTCACTTAGCATAAAGGTCAACAGATTTTACCGTAGTCATTATATGAATACATGTGATTGTGTTGATAATGCTCATTTCACAGGGCATGACTATTAATTATTCCGTTATATTACAATATTTAATGGTTAGGGGTGTGTGATATTGACAAAAATTATATCTTTATAATTTATATATTATATTTATATATATTTTTTGAGAAATCGGTTTTGTCACGGTAGCTTATCTGCTTAGATTATCATGGATAGATTATAAAACCACCAGTAGGTGGCGTCAAGTCCCTCTCTTAATGAGTTTTTGTTGAATCAACATTTTATACAATTATTTAAAAATGGCTGATTAATTAAAAAATTAAGCAAGTGGCTGTTTTATGAATGATCAGTTAATCATTTCCTCAGATGATTAGTTCAAAAACAAATTCATTCAGTAATAAAAACTGCAGTGTTAAGATGCACAAATGTTTCCTCCCAGTTTTTCATCAGAAGTATTGTATTTTATAGTTATAACCCAGGCAGCAATATTTTTTCTTTCATGATTATATGGACAGTCTAACAGCTTTTTTACTCTCAAAACGTTTTTATTTTTTTTATTTTTGGCAGTGACTTGCCTGATAATATCGGTTACATATCATTACAACCACAATTACTGTGTTATCATATCCAAATAAATATCACACACCTCTTCTTGCATCTTTAAAAAATGTCTTGTAATTTTTATATACAGTATTTCTCCCATTTGTAAAATTTTAAACAGTCACCAAAAGGTTATTGGTCATCTCACTGCATGTTACTTTTAGATGAATATGAGTATATCATTAATATATATAATCACTATATATAATCATCAAATATGTAATCATTATTACTGTGAAAGATATGCAATATGAATCTCTCTACACCAGTGCCCATTCTTCAGTCTTGCATAATTGTCATGAGATTTATGTGTCTGCTTGCTTTTCTCACAGGTCTCGTCAAAACCCAGGAAAGGTGCGGCATAAACGGCAAGCTCTACAGGACATGGCCCGGCCTCTGAAACAGTGGCTCTACAAACACCGGGACAATCCTTACCCCACTAAAACAGAGAAAATTCTTCTTGCGCTTGGCTCACAAATGACACTTGTGCAGGTACATTAATTTTCCACAACTTTTCCACAGGCGTCCTACCAAGAACTACTAGTTCCTGACAGAAGGATTGTAAAAATGACATTTTTCTTTCTACATTGAGGTGTTCATTCCAGACAAGAGTTGCAAGCAAATTCAGGTTTACTCTAGTGAAGATTTTCTCTTTTTTTATCGCTTAGCCAATATATTTTTAAATTCAGAGGCATTCTGGCATGGGTTTAACTCTTCGCATATGTGTTTTCAAGTCCATGCTGAGTGTCGGTTTCTGTGTACATATCTGTCTCAGTCTGTGTCTCTGTATATACGTGAAGACATAAACATGTTCTCTAAATTTGTTAAGAATTGGCCCAGCCTGAGGATGCTAGTCTGGATGACCCTAAAAATTTAATCTGGTTCTAATATTCATGAAAAGAACCCCTTTGTTAACAATGTGAGCAGACTGCACTGCAATATAGAGAAGGAAAAAAAGACTTACAAACACAAAACTGATGCTCAATTTCAGTGAATAAATAATCTCATGCTAAAATAACTTATCAAGACTTGAACATCTCTGGACTTTAGTAGTACAGATACACTTGATGATACTTTTACCAAAATCTACTGGCCTCTGTTGACCCTTTTAAAATAAGTATTATGTCTGTTTCCTCTTAAGAACTTTATATAAAGCAGAGGTCAGGAAACTCAGGGCTTAAATATCGTTTTTAAAGAAGTGGCCCAGCACAATGCCTGTCATAAGTGGCTTGAAGTGTATCAGGCATGAAAAGTTTTCCTAGTATAACATCTAATGGTCTCTGTGAAATGGAGAAGGCTGGGTCAAATATTGTTTTTATTGCAAAAAGACAGACATCGGGCACAAGAAAAGGAATATTATTAGGTGAGAGTGGCAGAGGCCAGAATAAGCACCCAGGTCGTCATCGTCTCAGTTGAAGAGGAATTAATGTAATGTTACGTTCACAGTGTGCCTGGGATATCTGTGTGGCATCAGCCTTCTGTTTTTAATGGTTTACATAGTGTCCTAATAAATAAAGAAATATCTGGGTCTTTTAGTCCAGACACATGTGTTTCTGCGGGAGACAGACATGCTGTACGTAGGAGAGAAAAACTGAGTTACAGGTTAAGATCTGTTGTGTCTTTTTCTACCCAGCCTTATTGGAAAAACATTCCTTGACTAACATTTTTGGAAAACGCACTGTAGTTCTGCTAAAATCAACGCTAGAGGCAGTAAAACGGCAACAAATTGCATTCATTTTCAAGAAAAATTAAGATTACAGGCAGATTGTCACTTGATGAAGAATCACTTCTGCATTATCACTTCCGCAAAACACTTTTACGGTAAAGCATGATTTATAAACTACAGCGGTATACACGTCACATTTTCTAATGTACTAAAATTACTAAAAAATTGGGCCTCACAGTGGCGCAGTGGGTAGCACGTTCGCCTCACAGCAAGAAGGTCGCTGGTTCGAGCCTCGGCTGGGTCAGTTGGCGTTTCTGTGTGGAGTTTGCATGTTCTCCCCGTGTTGGCGTGGGTTTCCTCCGGGTGCTCCGGTTTCCCCCACAAGTCCAAAGACATGCGGTACAGGTGAATTGGGTAGGCTAAATTGTCCATAGTGTATGAGTGTGAATGGGTGTGTATGGATGTTTCCCAGAGATGGGTTGCAGCTGGAAGGGCATCCGCTGCGTAAAACATATGCTGGATAAGTTGGCGGCTCATTCCGCTGTGGCGACCCCAGATTAATAAAGGGACTAAGCCGAAATGAAATGAATGAATGAATGCTAAAAAATGTAATAATGCCATCTAAAAAAACAGGTAAAATGCCATGGTTTTATGGTAAAATACATTGCACCATGTTTTTAGCACTATCAGTTATGTTTATGGTAAGGTTTAGTGTAGATGGTGTGCAATTTTCAATAACAACCTTTTAGAATAAATGAAGTTTCCAAATTGTTGTAATGTGTGCATGAACCAATGTAATAAGACATTGCCACTATGTGTATCGGCCGCAGATATTTGCCGCAGATATTTAACGGCTGATTTTGGATTAATTTAAAGCTATCAGCATATCGGCAATAATATAAAAGGGCAGACACCGATGTAATTACATGGAGGAATTCCAATGTTTTCTCAGAGCCAGTTTATTAAATACTTGCAAAAAACTAAAGATAATCTGTACAAAATATCAGATGTGCGTGGGTAAAGCAGCTGGTGTGCACCATACTTAAGCGCTGGCACAAAACCATTGGTTAGTTTGGGCTAAAACATTTTCAACAATAAAAAAAAACGTCTGCACTTTGATGAGTCAATATTTTTTCTGGAGTAGCAAAATTGATAATTTTCACATAGCAACAGCACTTTATTTGTTACGTTTATTAAATAAATATGTTTCTATTCATTCATTCATTCATTTTCTTTTCGGGTTTGTCCCTTTATTAATCTGGGTCGCCACAGCGGAATGAACAGCCAACTTATCTAGCATTTTTTTTATGCAGCGGATGCCCTTCCAGCTGCAACCCATCTCTGGGAAACATCCACATACACTCATTCACACACATACACTACTGACAATTTAGCTTACCCAATTCACCTGTACCGCATGTCTTTGGACTTGTGGGGGAAACCGGAGCACCCGGAGGAGACCCACGCGAACACGGGGAGAACATGCAAACTCCACACAGAAATGCCAACTGACCCAGCCAAGGCTCGAACCAGCGACCTTCTTGCTGTGAGGCGACCGTGCTACTCACTGCGCCACCATGCAGCCGATATTTTTCTATTATAGGTCAAATAAAAGTTAATGTTTTTAAAAGAAATACTGAAAACTTCTGCTGGAAAGTTGAATGTTAAATTAATCGAATCCATGTTCATTCATTCATTCATTTTCATTTCGGCTTAGTCCCTTTATTAATCTGGGGTCGCCACAGCGGAATGAACCGCCAACTTATCCAGCATATGTTTTACGCAGCGGATGCCCTTCCAGCTGCAACCCATCTCTGGGAAACATCCATACACACCCATTCACACTCATACACTACGGACAATTTTAGCTTACCCAATTCACCTATACCGCATGTCTTTGGACTTGTGGGGGAAACCGGAGCACCCGGAGGAAACCCACGCCAACACAGGGAGAACATGCAAACTCCACACAGAAACGCCAACTGGCGAGGCTCGAACCAGCGACCTTCTTGCTGTGAGGCGAACGTGCTACCCACTGCGCCACTGTGAGGCCTCGAATCCATGTTCAAAAATCTAATTTAATGAAGAAGAAAAAGCAACAAGTACTGTATGCGATTAACCAATATCAAAATTGGAATAGTCCAAACAGTTTTTTGTTAAAATAGATATTGGCCAAAAAATTAAAAATAAAAAACCTATTGGTGCATTCTTTATTGCCACATCTTTATTTAATTTTGTGAAAAGTAAACAGGTTTTTACCACTAACCCCTTTAAACCTGACACAATGCATGCAAAAAGCAGCAGTTCCATATGCAAAAATGTCACTACAGAAGCTTTTTTTATTATTTATTTTATCTATCTATCTTTATTCAATATAAATCCAACACTCACTCTCTTCCTGTTTTTTCCAGGTGTCTAACTGGTTTGCAAATGCTCGACGGCGGCTGAAGAATACAGTTAGGCAGCCTGACTTGAGTTGGGCCCTTAGGATCAAACTCTACAACAAATACGTCCAGGGCAATGCAGAAAGACTGAGTGTCAGCAGTGATGACTCCTGCTCTGATGGTACGACATGCACAAACACATGCACGCACACACACTATAAATACTACTGAGCATAATTATTCATATAGTGCACTTTTGGAGACTTAAACCCATTTCATAAAGGTGCCAATGCTGAATGTGAGGCTTCAACCAAAGATGTTTAATTTGTGGACTAAATGTTCAACAGCTGGTCACTGTAAAAACACATCTTGATTAACTGCTAACAAGAAAATTAGTTGGAAATTATAATCCCAATGGGTTTTTTTTTGTGTGTGTGGTGGTTATAGTCCTAATTATACACACATACACAGACTTAAAGGGACAGTCCACCCAAAAATGAAAATCCTTTCATGATTGACCTATTCTCGACCTGCATGATTTTATTTCTTCTGTCAAACATGTTTCAAAAATATTTTTTTCTTTTAGTCCACACAATGAAAGTCAGTGAGGTCCAGTGTTGTTCTGATCAATATTCTTCAAAATGTTTTTGTTTTCTATAAAAAAAAGGTCAGCCAGTGAGGGTGTGTAAATAGTGACATCATTTTCATTTGATTTTCCTTTTTTTTTTTTAACCAAATGCAAACTTTAACAGTCAGTCACAAAAAATGCACATTGTGGTGGTAAAAGTCTTGGATGAGTTTACCACTTATCAGCATGTCCATAAATATTTTGATGTTCTATCTAAACCTTTTTCTCCAAGAGTCTCTGAATGGAAACATTAATACTGAACTGTTTCTAAAGGAAAACTATGTCTCATACATACTTATTAAATGTCTCTGTGCTTTATGTCCATATAATGAATGTCACTATCTTACATTATATTGACGAAACTTTACAAAATTCTTCAAAGTAGTTTCATAATGTTTAAAAATGCTATTATTTCACCAATCAATCTTTACAAATGGACAAATCAAAACGTAATAAAAGCATAATAATATACACATCTAGTTCAAATGTTCATTCATTCATTTTCCTTTGGCTTAGTTCCTTTATTCATCAGGGGTCGCCACAGCGGAATGAACCGCCAATTTATCCAGCATATGTTTTACACAGCGGATGCCCTTCCAGCGGCAACCCAGTACTGGGAAACACTCATACACACTCATTCACACACATACACTACCGCCAATTTAGTTTATTCACTTCACCTATACCGCATGTCTTTAGACTGTGGGGGAAACCGGAGCACCCAGAGAAAACCCACGCAAACCACTGTGCCGCCCCCTAGTTCAAATGTGAAACTGCTAATTCAAAAGAAAAATGTAAAGTTTGTTTTCAACAGAAAAAGAGGGGCAGAATGAGTAAATCATGACAGCATTTGAATGTATATTTAAGAATATGCTTGTAATCAGTCATGTGTTGCACATGTAATACACATTGTTATTAAACTGCTTAAAGGGATAGTTCACCCAAAAATTAAAATCCTATCATAATTTACTCACTCTTCACTTGCTCCAAACCAATTAGAGTTTAAGCACAATAGAACATCTATTTAAAATGCTGAAAAACTGAAAAATTATTGACTTTCAAAGTAGGCAAAATAAATATTATGGAAGTCAATGGTTACAGATTTCCAACATTCTTCAGTATATACTCGTTTGAGTTCAACAGAAAAAGAAAAGAAACTCAATCTGGTCTGGAACAAGTGAAGGCTGAGTAAATTATGACAGAATTTTTACTTTTAGGTGAACTATCCCTTTAAGCACTTAAACAAACAAGCACAGACAAATTCAACTATCCTGGTGCTAGATTTGCTTAGTATGAACCGTTGTGGTATTTATAAGGAACTGCATTCAGCATGTAGCAGGAACAGACCATACAGAATGCTTAAGCGTGCATGTTTTATGACAACGCAGTCAGTGCAACTCTCCAAACATTTTTATAGCATCATATAGCAGCCATAAATCAGAGTCGGGGTATGTGGAGCGCAGCGCTCGTGTGTGAATCCTCCTCTGTGTTTAAGTTAACCGGACAGACGCGTAGGCTTACAGACAGTCATGCATGCTGTGATTAACACACCGCAATGGGGCGTCAGGACTCAACCACAAACACTCACATACAATCTAGTGCATACAAGCACAAACACAAAAACATCCTATCTAAAGTTCTCTCTTTTACATCTCTCCTTATCTCTTCAATTGACGAGCGCAGGCATTACAACTGCAGGGATGTAGCTGGCTCTCTGACAGACTGCATGTTTGTTGGCTGCCTCTCTCTCTCTCTCTCTCTCTCTCCCTCTCTCTCTCTCTCTCTCTCTCTCTCTCTCTCTCTCTCTCTCTCTC
>CAIGQW010052810.1:8753510-8767087 GCA_903798125.1 Danio choprae
TCTCTCTCTCTCTCTCTCTCTCTCTCTCTCTCTCTCTCTCTCTCTCTACATGAGCGTCCGCACACAATGAGACATTCAGACTGAACACTTATCATCCCCCTGTGCTTAACAGTGACCTCCAAACACACACACTCTGTTTTTGGTGCCTTGATTAGATGTCTCGGAGGAGGACACACACTCTGTGGTTGAAAGAGGAATGCCCAGTTTGTGCCGCTCACTTCTGTCTCATCCTACAAATAACTTCCCTCTTTTCGTATGTTGTAGAATGGCATGGACTCTGTTTCAGCAGCCTGGGTTAACCTTTCATGTCTGATTTCCTCACCTACTGCTCACATCAAAACCTGTCCTACAATTAATTCACTGTACACAAAAGCACAGGAAGAATATTGACATTCAATGCCTGCTTGCTTGGCTGTATACCTCTTTATTTTTACATGCGATCTGTGATACGCTTTCACTGATTGTCTTTGAGTTTCATACCTGGGAGACCCAGAAGTCCTGTAATTAATTCTGGACATGCACTAGGGCTATAGGTAGAATAACACACCTAGATCACGGATTACCATAAAAATTGTCTATGGCATAAAAATGTTGTCAATTAAGGAGATATCTCTATTAATCTTAAGAGTTAATGTTGCACTTAAAATCATATATTAAAAAACTAAACTTGTAAATTGTAAATTTAATGCATATGTAAAAATGTTTACATTTTTTGTTGTTGTTTGTTTGAAAAGGGGCGTTAACTTGTTAAAACAAGGCAAGAGCACATCGTAAACAACCTTTGAATCTAGTTAGATTAATGAGAATTACTGAAACAAAACAAAACAAGCACAACTAATCAAAACAAAGCAAAAATCTAAACAATTTAAAGCAAAATAAAAATCAAAGCAAATTAAAGCTTCAAAGCAAAACAACTAAACAAAGCCGTGGCCATGTTAGACTTTGTGCATACGAAATTAGTTTGAATGGTACTACAAAACAGCGATAAAAATAGGATGATGCGACCCTGCTAATCTGAGCGATATCTCCATGTTTTACCCTTTCTCTACAGAGAGGACATGTTTTAAAATTGTGTTGGTCTCTCGCATTCACATAACAGGAATTCACAGAGTTCACAAAACTTTGGAACACAGTGAAATGCAATTTTTTTTTCGCTCGAGCTTATGTTTCCATTCTGGTGTATTCGCATATGTACGTGAGGTGAAAATTGTAATGTGGTTGTGCCTTTAAGAGTGGAACTGTTGGGATAACATAATATCAAAAGAAAACAGAAATCAAAATGAACTAAAAAGGGCAAATCACACCACAAATTAAAACAAACACAACTCAAAAGTAAAGGAATTAGGCGTAAACTGTTTAGTTTCCTTCCTTTTTATAGTTTTCTCTCTTCTCATGTTTGAGTTGTTTTCTTTGAGATACCCCCAAATATTGTGAGCAGTGATTAAACAAGTACATCATGTAACATCATACAAGTTGTTTACTATGCATATGGAACGTCTCAGCTGTTTAGAGGGAAAGTTCTGTTGCACAGACGTTTCATCAGGTCTGTCGCTGCTGTGTCTGAGCTCAGTAATTATGTGCTACACAGAAGATCTAAGCTTCAGACACACTCTTCACACATTCGAGTCAAAATCGAGCCTCGCAGTGAAATCCTAGCTCACTTAGGAGGCATTCACTCACGCAATCCTAACCCAGTATCCTAGGAAATATTGCGTTTGTGTGAACTCCAGTGTGTTTACATTTGTTTCCTGCATTATAGACTGGTTGTCAAGGTAGTGTACAATAAGACTGCGCTAAAACAATCCTTAAAAAATATTGACTTTGAGGATGTGGAGCGAGTGATGTGCCTCGGTATGCTAAAATAAGATTGTAATTTGGCACATGAGTCTTCTCAATGAAGGAAATAAAGGCTCCACACGAATAGTTAAAAATAATTCAAAATTGAATTCATAATTCAAAGGAACTTGAGAGTTTAGGGCAAGAAAAAATACATTTGAAAACTTTTTCGTATTACTATAGTTATCTAAAATTTTGTTTAAATATGCAAAGCTTGGCTTAGTTGTGTAAATTTGCTTTCTAGCTCAGAATAATCAGAATATGCTTGGACATGTTAGAGTCAAAGGCTTTTACAGAGGGATTTTTTTTTATCACTATCATAATTCAGAAAATACTGCCAACAGACAAAAATAATTTTTGCACTTTTTTTTGTAAAATAGAATGTTATATAAGCCAGGTAATTATGTTTGAATGTATCCCTCTCTAATAACTGCCAATATAGATATGAATAAAAGAGTAAGTACTGCTGAAGTAGAGATTTACGGCTTAGTTCAAGAGAAAAAAATTCTATGTGAGAAAACGCCTTTTAAAATATGTATTGTAATTGAAATCTGCAGACACAGATTGATAAAGTGTGATAAAAGAAATACTTTAAACTGTATTTTGGAGGATTTCTTGACAGTAGACTGAAGAAAAATATATGAAAAGCCAAAAAACCCAAAATCTGACTGGTGCATGACAAAATGTTTTTGTCTTTTCTCATCCGTGATTACACTTTATGAACAATATAAGCATAAAGATGTGATCAAAAGCATAATAATAAGTCAAGAGGTAAATATCAATAATGACATTGCAATTGATAAATGGTTTAATGTTATTCTGCTAAAAAATATGCTTTTACTAGCGATAATATCGATATTTTGGACCATGCTGTTACTGCATATTACAGTCAGCATTACTGCCCCTGCCTTCTAGAATGAATTCTTCAACTATATGTCTTCCAGAAATAAAACATGTCAGTGTCTGTTCTTTATGCTCTCTAATGAATCACTGATGGGTCTACAGGTGGCTGAGCAAATAATATGAGATGAATGTTTGGGTGTTTTTTACAGAACGATCAACGGATCGGAAAGATCAACTGAACACAGTCTCAGAGTCAGACATTGGAATGTCAGATTGTTTCTCCCCCCCACCCCCCATCTGTTTGAGAAAGCTAATACTTTTATTAGTTTTGTAACCAAAAAGCAGAATGAAATCAGACAATTTATTACTTGCAGATCTACCAGTGTTATTTATCTGTTGGCTTGTCCTAGTGGTTTTCAGTAAACCTGGCAAAACTAACAAACAGCTCCATATCAGAATTAATGGATATCACGCTAGCTGCATTTACACTTCAGTCTAGATAAAAGTTTGGGTCAGCTATGAAAAAAGTATCTTATATATTGGATCAGAAACACAAACAATCAGCAATATTGTCGAACATTATTTCAATTTAAAATAACTTTGTACTTCTGTCATTGGAAAGCTATTCTTTCATCATTAGTACTCCAGTGTTATATGATCCTTCAGAAATCATTCTAATATGATGATTCAGTGCTCAAGAAATATTTTTAAATATAAAAGGATATAAAAATAGGATATGAAAATAACGATTTAAAATAAACTACATAATTACGTTCCAAATACCTTTTTACTGTTGGGGGGGGATTTACTGTAATCATTGTGTTTGTGCTTTTTGGCCTTGGCTCTATTTATTTATTTTATTAATGTGCATTTTTAGTTCATTGTATTTTTTCAAATATTTTTTCAGGGCAGACCATATTTTGCAATTTTTTTTTTTATTTATATATTTTTTTATGTAATGTAAATGCAATATAATTGTATATTTATTTATTTATTTAGATAGCTTGCTAAATGAGGCAGTGATCAATCGCTCAGCCAGTTGGAGGCCCCATGTTTTCAACAGTTTTGATTGTGCTGGAAGGGGTCACGCATAGCACACGAGTGATCACATGAAAATATAACCATCTCATTATCTACTGAGAAGGTGTATAAAAGAGGAAATCAAAATATTAACTTTACACAGTTCTGTTCCTTTTGCAAACATTTTCTCAAGTTTGTACTAACCTATTTGTTCCATGTGCCCTGCATGACATCCAGACGCTGACCCAGCGGCACGAGCTCAGGTCGGGGAGTTCAGTAAACCCATGTACCAGAGCGTCATCAAGAAGGAAGGTGGCAGCATGGGGGCGGGTCTTCGAGCAGCTGCAGACGCCTCATTGGCTGACGACTACGTGTCACCGCCTAAATACAAGAGCAGCCTGTTGCATCGTTACCTCAATGACTCGCTCCGTCATGTAATGGGGGCCAATGGTGTAATGGATGCACGAAAGAGGAACCACTCGGGCTCGTTTAGCTCAAACGAGTATGATGAAGACCTGCTGTCACCATCCTCTTCAGAAGCAGAAGCCAACTTTATCTACAGGACTGGTAAGCTGCTGCCCATCTTACATTCTTTCCTTCTGTGTGTGAGGAAGAATGGCATATTGAAGCCGTTTCTTCAGTCCATTATCAGCTGTGTTTTGGTCCATGTATGATTTTGGCTGCAAGGAGAGTCACTGAAGGGTCATACGCTCTCTCTCTATTCTCTCTCTCACACACATTAATCATTTCATTTAAATCTGACATTTGTAAATATTCTGAAATATGTTTTTAATAGTATGAAAATACCAGTGCGTAAAAAAATATTGCAGTTCAATAGTTCAAAGAATTTGTTCTTTTATATTAAGCTTTGTACTTTTGATAAAACGTTTTAAGGTTGTGAGAGATCAGATTTGGACTTGCAATGAAACAGAACGCCTTGTACAGTAAACACTGTAGTAGGTTCTGGTTTAGTCCTCAGCTCATTAACTATCAGCACTTCTTTAGTCAGCCTGACAGTTATTCTCGCTCTTCCATCTTCATTCTCTCCTTATCTCCAGATTTTTTTTTTCAGTTTTTCACACAGTTTTCAGTTTGTGTCCAACACCAACTACCAAGGTCTTTAATCAAAGGAGAATTTGTGAGGGAAAGAGAAGCAAGTGTGGAAGCTTCAGTTGTCAGTATGATCTAGGTTTGTGTATTGTTTCTGAGTCAAACTTCTCCTGAAGTGTCACTCACTGTTTATCACAAATACAACCACATTTTAGTTCATGGTGTGCTGATACGTCACTAAATACATCAATATAGAAAGTGGTTCTCAAACAGGAGATTGTGGCCCACTGTAGGCCTGTGAGATAACTTAAAATTAGAACAGGACAATAAATCAAATTTAAATCACAAACGCGGTTAACCTAGGGAATCCCCATAGCATTGCAATAAACTACGAGTATTTAAATGCTTTCATTAATTCAGCGTGACTAACAAACACACAATTTTGGAATCATCTTTCAAGCAGCTAAAAAAACCAAACTCTACAGGAACATATAAAAAATACATAAGATAATAGGAAGTAAAACACATCTTTAGGATGGATCAAGTAAACCAGTGCTATAATGACATACAGTCTTACATAGACTGTACATTTGGTACAAGTCTATCATTACTTGCCTTCAAACAAACCACGTACAGCATGTACACTCTTGGCAAGCTAACTATAAACTATATCACTGTATTTCTGCGTGAATACAGTTTTAATAACTACTTACTGATAACTAAATTCTTTTATCTTTGCCATGTTGACAGTACATAATGTTTTTTCTAGTTATTTTGCAAGATACTAGTATTCAACTTTAAGTGCAATTTAAAGGCTTAACTAGGTTACTTAAGTCAACTAGGCAAGATGTGTTTTGTTCTGTAGCCAAGGGGGCTAATACTATTGACCTTAAAAACTTTTCTTCTTTTATTGCAGCCAAATCAAAAGAAAAAAAAAAGACTTTCTCCAGAAGAAAAAAAAGTGATAGGAAATACTGTGAAAATGTCCTTGCTCTGTTAAACATGACATGGGAAATATTAGAAAAATAATTTAAATTTCACAGGAGGGCTACTAATTTTGCCTTCAACTGCATATTTATAATTGTCCAAATTAACATTAATTAACACTGAGTGTTTTACAGTGAATGCTGGCCAAAGAAGCATGCTTTGGAGAGCTTTGTGAGGACAGATGCAATTATAGTTATATTACAGTTTCTGCAAACACACAATGAGAAGAAACGTAACAGCATTTGGAAAAATAGATCTAATGTATCTATATATAATAAGAAAGTATCAATAGAATTCTATCAATTTCCTTTTTGCATCTGCTTGATAATGGCTTCATCTGGTTCTAGAGATTTTCTCATTTACCGAAAAAGGCTCTGCCAGAGGTGAGTCCTCTTGAACTCGTCTGTTTTGAGGTCAGCATTGGTTTGGAGTCTCTCAGCAGGGAGCGTCTACAGTCTTCACAGTTGGCTGTGTTTGCTTCCATGTGTTGTTTAAGTCCTCCAGGTGTTTGTGATGTTATCACAAATCCTTTGGACGTTCCAAAATGACAAATATGTTTCAGGAGACTTCTGGCAATTATTTAAGCCCTGTTCATCATCATCTGGAAGAATGTCAGCCCCTATTGATCATCCATAGGAATTTATGTGAGATACTGTGTCGGCAACTAATGCCTTCAAGCGCATGTCTTCACTCTCTTCTCTTCATGAACGCGCCACAGATTTCTTCAGGTCAGAACACTGCGTCTTTGTCCTGACAGGATTCATAACTGATAACATTGCTTGCTCCTCATTTCTTCGCGTACATACCGTTGTTCACATCAAGCCGCAGGGATCTCACCGTGTAGGCTTTGTTTTACTTTATTTCTCATTTTATTTTGACATTTCTTACTGACAAACATGGTTTGCATTATCTGGAGGCTGAGGGACAGAATGCTGGGATTCTCTTCAAACCCAAGGCATTTAGGTAATTAGATGTTGCAAACCACCTTCTGGGCCAGTGTTTAAAGACTGCTTATGTAAACACCTGCTGATAGAGAGTTTTGTGCTGATAAAGGGATTTGTTGATCAATTAAGCTTGAATCAGTTCTTTCAGAATTTAGTTATGCTCCTATGGTGTGTTCATACTTGGCAGGCTTGATTCGAACTTGGTTCAGTTTTTTTTTTAATAAGCGTGATTGCTGTCATTTAAACCTTGGTGCACACAAACTAGCAGACTGATGTATGGTGTGGTTCAACTGAAATAATGCAACATAAACCAAAGACATAAACAAAAAAAAACAATTTAAAGCTTAACAGAATCAACAGATGGCATTGTTTTGGATGTTTGGTATATTCAGTCAAAAAAGAAAAACATACTTCATAAAAGGCAGATAAGATAAACCAGGACTAAATGTTTTATTTTTGGTCTGGACCAAAAAAAACAAGAGATCCAAACTACAAGTGTGCTCCTTTTGACTTGACCAGGACGTTTCTTGATAAGTTTAGTGAATAATAAATAAAAACGCATTTCTGTCAAACTTATGAACATAATGGCCAAACAATTTTTACACACTGCATTCTCTCAAAGTCTCTCATTTTAAATAATACAATGCTAAACAAAAGGTTTATTTCACATGTTCATTTAAGTAAAGTGCAGCAGTCATGCTAGAATAAATGTGTTGTCTTAATAAATGCTTCTTAACATGATACTGACACAAATAACTAGAGCTTTTGAGTGCAGGTCGAAGCAGGCAGACCATGAACAGCATAGTTTGGCATTATGCAAAATTATAGATTTACATAGATCAGTTACAGATGTAAAACTTGACTCATGTTGGCTGTTCTTGAGACAATAACTGCATTTTACATGATCTTCAATCTTTAAAACTTTGAAGACCTTTTACATTTGCAAATCACTACACTACACATTGCATGAAAGGTAATATTTGAAAAATCATAACAGAGGCACTTTAATGAATATTGAATAATGAATTGTCTTTGCTTTGTCTGGTACAGTACAAGTGTCGGTTTGTCATTTTGCACAAGCATACGACCCGAGTAAAGGTTTAGAAGCGCAGGATCCCACACAGCAGCATCTGCGTAACAGCGAATAAGGGATCAATCAGAACAAAATGCAGCAATAAACTCTGAATTAAATTGATATTGAATTTGTCATTCAATCTAGTTGCTGGAGATTGCATCATTTCCTCCTGGGATTTCTCAGCTATTCTTTTTCCTTCCATTTTCTTTTCTTCTGCATTCCAGGATATTTTTATACAAACATTCCTCGGGTTTCAAACTAATAGGGCGTGAGGTTGAAATTTTAGATCTATAGTTGGTTTTCTTTCTCTCTTTTTTAAATAGCCGTCTGTCTGTCTGTCTGTCTGTCTCTGCACTCTGTTAACCAAGATGCTAATATTTTAGCTCAGATATCTTTAAACCAAAGTGGCATCTCTCTCTCTCTGCTTAATGGAACAAATTGAACTTAAAAGAGCGTTGTCCTCCTTTCTATCACTCCTCACATAAAGTTTCACAGATCAGACGTGGCAAAAGAGCCTCCGGGCCAGCAAAGCCTCAAGCACTCGGATGGAAAACTTAAGAGGCCATTGTATAAGAAAAATACGAAATAAAACGCAACGGGAACCCTGATGGGAGTTTCATTGAAAACAAGGAGCGAAAGAATTCCAGGGCACATGCCAGGGATTTTATGTCAAATACACTTTAATGGGATATTTAATGGCAGGAATCTCGCTCAGTGTTTTCCCTGTATGTGTGGTACTGGGTCTAGATGATATAGATCAGCATGCTGTGCTGTTAGGGAAGATGAGAGCATGCAGTAAAATGAGCATATTCTCAGAAATTTGTCTAATGTGTATTTTTACAGGTTGCATCAGGTTCTGGATATGCAGGTAACTCGTAGGCTTTTAACAAGGCCCCTGTTTTCTGTACTGTACCTATGAGTCATTTGGGGACTGTGAAAACGAAAAATCAACTGACGTGTGATCTATTTGGCAAAAACATGATTTTTGGTACTGCTGCCATTTAAAAAACTGAGGTGGATAGTTTTTTTTCCATACTAAGCGAGGATAAAATAGATTGTTAAATAAATGCTGTTCTTTTAATCTTACCATTTAGAATTTTAAAAAGTAGCACAGTTTCCACAAAAAAGAAAAGATAAATATAAAAATAAGTGAAAAAAAATCTGATGACTGGAGAAATTATGCTTACAAATTTGCCATTAATGGAATTCATTATTTTTTTTAAATATTAAAATAAAAACAGTTGTTACTGTATTTTAATCAAGTAATGCAGTTAAGTGCGCAACTGCATAAGAGATTTATTTTAAATATATTAGTAATGTATTGTAGTACATCCATTTTCTAAAAGAGAAGATTTGAGTTGTGTTTGAGGCTTTTAGTAGCAATTTAACTAAATACACCAGAACTCTATACAATATTAAAAATATTATTACAATTTTGCAAGTCAGTTGGATGGCTTCTTTCTATACACACATGTATGTTTTAAGTTTAAAAGTGAATTTTTCTATCAGTATGAATAATCCTCCATTGCCCAGAAATATATATATTTAAAAATCTTTTTATAAATGAAATCTGTCATGAGAGTTATTCTGCCAAAGAAAAAGAAAATTGGTTATCGTTCTTTTTTCCAATCAGTCTTCACACTGGGCTTTAGAGCGTCAGCCATTCGCTGTGGGACATATTTCTTCACAGAACCAAGAATGTCACCTGTGTTTTATGACACAAAAAAGCCCTTCTTTTTCAAGGTCAGTGGACATTAAACAGAGGCAGGAGGCAGAAATATGTTAAATGAAAACAGAGAGGCTTGACAAGGCCACCGGGGCTCATAGGTGCCAGTCTCTTATAACAGTCCTGCAGACTCACTGGACTGAAGCCACCAGAAGAAAATACTTTAAAAGCCATTGTCCAAGAAAAGTACAATCTCTCCAACAGAGCAGATTTCAGTCCAGCACCGCAATCAGGTGCAGGTGGGCAATTTATCCAAGCCTAAACATACAGCAAAACACAAGCCTGTAAATTATGACATTATTAATGTCCAAGACCTGCTGTTCATCTGATGATTGACAGCTGGAAACACACAGCACACTTTTACTGCTGCTTTTTGCACAGTTGTACTACACGTGCAGCCACATACAGGACAATACATAAGTGCAGCGAGTCTGATACCATTAAAAAGCTTAACAGTCTCTCTTTTTCTTTGGCGAACATGTCTCAGTGTTGTTTGACAGTGACATACAGTGCTGAGGAGGCATGTGTAATTTAGAGAAACAGTCTGACAGGGAAATGGCATTTAAAGAGTACATGCTGAACTGGCTGATTTACTGCTCACTGACCACAGAGCAGCAGAACAATGACGGATCCAGCTCTGACTGCAAAACACTGGAACATTTCCATTTCATCTCTATCAATACTGGAATATTAAGATTCTTCACTCACCATTTTTATGGTTTATTGGTAATCATTTTAAAACACATACATAGGCATATTCACATTTGTTTGTTACACATGGTGCTCATTGCCTATAATATAAGTAACTAATAAGTAACAGAAACTGAATTATTCTACAAGAAATAATGCACACCCGAGGTGGTAATATGGTCTCGAAGTAGAGCATTGTGTTGCATTATTTTTAAATCATTCAATAGAGTCAATTACTCTTATACTATGCGTACCACACGATAAGATATTGTTTAGCTCCTGTTTGTAGGACTTCTTTCTTATGCATCTCACGTAAAGCCTTCTGTTTTGGTTTGATTTTTAGACCTTGCAGTAACTGAAATCATTTGTTGTATTGATAAGGAAATGTAATGTGGTCAAGATCTGTCTGGAACTACATTCAGAATCTTACCGTTCGTCGCTGATGGAACAATCTTCCTAATCCCAAACGGACTGCCGATTCACTGGCAACATTCAGACGGCAACTGACAACTCATTTCTTCCATGAGCACTAGCCTACATTTAAAAAAAACTACTCTAGCTTTTATTTTTCTAACAATGTTAGAACATTTTGTATTAGTAGCACTTCTTTTGAATATTGACGAGTCGCATCATTTGTAACTGTGAGGGGCAGTTATGGCCTAATGGTTAGTAAGTTGGAGTTGTAATCCAAAGGTTACAGGTTCGGTCCTGGTCTTTGCAGGAACTGATATGAACGAATCACATGACTTGGTCAAGGCACCTAACCCCTTATTGCTCCTCGGGTGCTGGAAGCAATAGCAGCCCATCGCTTCGGGTGTATGCTCACGATGTGTGTCTTTACATGTGTGTGCTCTCACTCCTCACTCATAATGTGTACACACTTGGATGGGTTGAAAGCAGGGGACCAATTTCGAGTATGGGTAAAAACCTTACTTGACAATACGCACTTCACTTTGGACAAAATCATCTACTAAATCACTAAATGTACTTCAGCTGTTTGAATCAAGCATTTAAATGTCCCTTAATATAATATAATATAATATAATATAATATAATATAATATAATATAATATAATATAATATAATATAACATAATACTGTCTAAAATACAACAGAATATTAAAGAAATAGTTTACAGGTTCCCAGCATTCTTCAAAATATATTCTGTTCAACAAATAAAAAAAAACTCAATGGGTGTACTGTCCATTAAACTTCTTATTTACTGAAATGCTGTATCAACTGTATCATTCTCACATCTGCACTTGTGCATGAGGAGAAATACAGCACTTGTGTGATATGAACTTGTTGCTTGTGCCTTGTTGCTTCATCCTATTCTTATGTCAAATTGCTTAAGTCTTATCATACGCTATACATTTGAGACATATTTAGGGGCATATAAATGCATTCTATAGTCTCCATCATGCTGTGAGTGAATTAATTAAAACAACAAATGACAAATGAATAGGAGAGCCCTAAATATTACAGAATAAAATAAAAAGCTTTAGCATCCCAAAAACCTTACAAAAGGTTTCTGTTGAAAGAGTCACACACAGATTCAATCAGAGGTTTTAGACACTCGTAATTCATGCACTGTCCTCAGGTCTGATAGAATTGTTCTGTCTTTTACTACGCATAATATTTCATGCTCAGTACTGAAGTGACATTCATTGCAGGATGATTAGTTACAACATTTAAAAATGCACCTGCAGGCTCTTTTTTTCCCAGTCATATATTTAGTCATTGAGGATTTCTTGAAAATACTGTTCAAAAAATCCATCCCATTGTTATGAACCCAAAATTGTGTATTTATTCTTTTGAGCCAAGTGTCTCAACACAGCCAGTTATATAATACAACCCCAAATCAGAAAGTTGTGAAAGTATGGAAAAACGCAAATAAGAAATAAAAAATTGATTTCTAAATTTACTTTGATTTGTATTTTATTGCAGAAAATACAACAAACATTATTTAATGTGTTCCTCATGATTCTTATTGGGTTTTTTTGTTTAGTTTTTTCTTCAAAATAAACACGTATTCCAATTTTGGTTCTTGCAACACAATTAAAAAAAAGGTTGGAACAGTTAAGCATTTACCACGTTGTAATGTTGTCATTCCTTTTCACAACACTTAAAAGACGTTTAGGCACTGAAGACACCAAGTCATGAAGTGTTTAGGTCTAATTTTGTCCCATTCGTCCTGCAAACAAGTCTTAAGGTGGGGTCTTCATTGTCACATTTTGCACTTCAATGATCCTTTTCCTGGATGAACCTTTTCTTTTTTGTTTCAGAGCACATGGCGTCCATTTCTCCCAAAAAATACTTGAAATACCAGTGTCCATAATATAATATAATATAATATAATATAATATAATATAATATAATTCTCCCCGTGTTGGCGTGGGTTTCCTCCGGGTGCTCCGGTTTCCCCCACAAGTCCAAAGACATGCGCTATAGGTGAATTGGGTAAGCTAAATTGTCCATAGTGTATGTGTGTGAATGAGTGTGTATGGATGTTTCCCAGAGATGGGTTGCAGCTGGAAGGGCATCCGCTGCGTAAAACATATGCTGGATAAGTTGGCGGTTCATTCCGCTGTGGCAACCCCAGATTAATAAAGGGACTAAGCCGAAATGAAAATGAATGAATGAATAATATAATATAAAATGATTAATGTTTAAACAATTATTTATTACATATATATTACATTCACATAATCATTATAAAAATGACAATACATTAAATAATAAATGTTTGTTTATTTATTTTTAGTATTCTCAGGATTACAGTAGCATTTTTTAAACAGTTGAGCCTTCTCTTTGGAGCACAGATTAATGTCTTGTATCCAGACACCGTTAAATAAGTTCTCATCCATCTTTTATAATTTCGTTTTTTGTAGCTATTTGTAACTTAATTATTGCTCAAAAACGTATTCCAGAAACTGAATTCTTAGTCTCTCGGCACCGCTCTGTGTATAAACTGTGCTGAAGCTCAAGAGCAATATATCGTGATGAATTGCAAATAGTCCGAGGCCCACTTGAAAACTGAGTGTGTGTGGATTGTGTGGAGGAGAGGTGTAAACAGACACACACTGCTCTGGCAGCTCACACACGAGAATAGATAGCAGACACGAGGAAAGAAGCAATGAATGAATGTCAGAGTATTAGAGGAGTGTGGAGAACCTAATGGCTTTAAACCGACAGAGTTTGACCAAAAGAAAGAGTACAGCACGCACTGTGTGTTTTTTGTCTAACTTGGAAAGAACAGTTCTGACTGAAGGGGAAAACAAAACAAGGCAATTTCACAAGGATAGATTAACAGATGAAAATAGAAATTGGAGAATCAAAGAGCGTAGGATAAAGAGAGAGAATGTGTGTTTGTGTGTGTGTGTGTGTGTGTGTGTGTGTGTGTGTT
>CAIGQW010052810.1:8772087-8784049 GCA_903798125.1 Danio choprae
ACAATGACTTGCCTAATTACCCTATCCTGCCTAGTTAATCTAATTAACCTAGTTAAGCCTTTAAATGTCACTTTAAGCTGTATAGAAGTGTCTTGAAAAATATCTAGTAAAATATTATTTACTGTCATCATGGCAAAGATAAAAGAAATCAGTTATTAGAAATGAGTTATGTTTAGAAATGTGTTGAAAAAAATCTCTCCGTTAAACAGAAATTGGGGGAAAAATAAACAGGGGGGCTAATTATTTAGGGGGGTTCATAATTCTGATTGCAACTGTATGTATGTATGTATGTATGTATGTATGTATGTATGTATATATATATATATATATATATAGTCCATTATCAAAATGAGTTTGTATAATTATCTTTCATAACTGCCAAACATGATTGTGTTCCCAAACATCAGGCACTCACCTTCAAATGCAAGACAACATGACAGACAGCCTCAGTATTTATTACTATTCTAAACAATTCTAATAATAGAATATTTTGAGTAGAATATTGGCGGCACGGTGGCTCAGTGGTTAGCACTGTCGCCTCACAGCAAGTAGGTCGCTGGTTTGAGTCCCGGCGGGGCCAGTTGGTATTTCTTTGTGGAGTTTGCATGTTCTCCCTGCGTTCGTGTGAGTTTCCTTCAGACGCTCCGTTTTGCCCCACAGTCCAAAGACTTGCGTTATAGGTGAATTGGGTAAACAGAATTGGCTGTAGTGTATGTGTCTGTGAATGTGAGATTGTATGGGTGTTTCCAAGTAATGGGTTGCAGCTGGAAGGGCATCTGTTACGTAAAACATATGCCAAAATAGTTGTCGGTTCATTCTACTGTGGTGACCCCTGATAAGTAAGGGGCTAAACCGAAGGAAAATAAATGAATGAAGAGAATATTTTGAAGAAAAACTAAATATCAGAATGTCAGATTGTTTTCCAATATCATGCAGCTCTATACAAGTACTGTTAGATCACTAAATATATGCCTCATGCACTCTGCAGGGACTCTCATATGAACTACTCTGAATTGATACTTTAGTTTCTTCCTCTAAAACTCTCAACTTGCCCAGCTCCACCTAAAATTCATCCATTTTAAACACTATACAGTGCTGTGTGTTTGTATTTATTTGCCTGGCTAACAGAAAGCAGGTGGCGGCAGTGAGCAGTGTACAGAGACCATACATCTGGTCTGACATCTATCAGTAGCTGGCAGAGCTTTACGTCTACATTTTAACACTTATTTCTGCTCTTTTCTTTCTCTTCCCATTTCCTGTGGTGATGGTAAGAGCGCTGGGCTATTTTCAATCCATCAGGCCTCTTTGGCATCATCAGTACCCCAACTCACTACTTACAGAGCCATGTCAAAACGGACTTGCTCAGTAGCAAATGCTGCGAAAACGGATAAAAAAAAAAATACCAGAAAATAGTTACAACTAGCACATTATGATTTATAGAGGATTTATAATTTCTTTGGCACAGCTGTTGTTTTTGAAAATCTGAGTTTTAGATGTTTTAGGCAGCAGCATTTGGAAAACTGCACTGGGTCTGCATCCAATTTTCAGTTGAGAGTTTTCCTGGGGGAGAGAGCAGAGACACAGTCTGCTCCCTAAAGAGGGTCACTTAATGCTTCATGCAGACAAGCCCCCTTAACATTGCTGGAGACATCAGGTCAGCATGAGGGACAGCATCAGAACGCACTGAACATGCTTTAGGTTTGAGTCAGTATGCAACAAAATAATAAAATCCAAACATCATGATGATTTTTCAGGAAATGTGCAGCTAAAGTGGTGCCAGGAAGGTCTTGACTGAATTACATTTCCATTCCACCAAATGATTTTGGTCATTACAAAGGTCCTGATGGCTTACAACAGAAAATGAAGCAAGAATTAAGTTTTAATGTATACAGAAAGCATACACACACTTTCTCCCTCCCATACAAATGCATGGACGTACAGTACAGACACACTACAGTGCAGATGAGACTTATTTCACATCCAATCAATCAACCAAACAACATGATTACTTTCTCTCTTAAATAACTACATTCTATCAATGGTATTAATGGTTAATTCAATTAAAAGGATAGGTTACCCAAAACGAACATTTACACACCATGTACTTGCCCTTAAGTGGTTCCAAACCTTTGAGTTTCTTTATTCTTTATAAACATAACAGTAGATATTTTGAAGAAAGCTGAAAAACTGTAACCACTGACTTCTATAGTAGAAAAACGAGTACTATGGAAGTTAGTAGTTACTGATTTCTAGCTTTGGAACAAGTGAAGGAACAGAATTTTCAGTTTTGGATGAACTATTTCTTTAATATCTCTCAAATTTAAAATACAAAACAATATGGAATAAAGCAATTTAGGCTTTTGAGGAGAAATTCTGACTGCAAAAAATGTCAGTATAGCAATTCAGAAAAATAAAAACAGTGATCATATTGGTTGTCTGTATATGTACTGCATTTCTGAACAATAATAAATGCTAAATTCCTCCTAATTCTTATATTCCTTGGTCTAATGACTTCATTCCCTTCCTTCTCATCTACTATTTCTGGCCATCAGGAGATTCATGTAATTCAAGTTAAGATTAGATACCATTACCGCTCATGATTTAGGAGCGAGGGATGACAGAATGTTGTTGTCTTTATTTCTTAGGCTGGTGGTTGTCAGTAGAAACCAGTAGTACAAATGCCAAAAGAGTAAACTGAGCTACTGTAACTGCGGTAATAATGTCCGACAAAAGCATCAGCTCTATCACACTATCTGAATGTCTTCCAAATCAAATTCGCATCAAATCTTGGAGCTGGTAATTTTAGGAGAGCAACCCCAAATTTGAACAGAAGCAGTTTCTAAGCAGTCTGTATTGTTTGTGTTATCATACTGTTGATAAATGAACGTGTCAGAGACAGAACAGACAGTTACGAGGCCGAGCAAAGAGCAAACTTGGAATTGCTGAATCCTGCTGGGGAAAAAAAAAGTGTAATCATTTTAAGGTTTAATGGCATGTGCAGCTAAGGACTGAATACCTGTGTTTGACAAAAAACAGATCAAGGTTTGTTGTTTGTATCAAGCGCACTGAGAATAGCAAATCACAAAGGCCTCAGAGAGCAGGAGCTTTTCTACAACACAGAACAGACAATCATACAGAGAAAATGGCTACACACCACATGTTCCTGAAGAACATCAGCAGAGTGAACCTGCTGACACTGAGAGAAATCAGATTCAGCCCAGACATTAATTCTGCTGTCAATGAGCTGGCTTGCCCAATATTTCAAAAGTTGATATTAGTGTTGCCATACAAAAAATTATACATTGTTAATATATCACAAAACAGATAATGAACTGATACCACAACACTAAAGAAGAAAACAGAAGAAAACTTAACTGAATAATACATGACCCATAAAAACTTGAAACCTCTCCACTGACCAGCATGTTACTGTCCTGTGTTTTATTAAAAATGTAATGCATTTATTACGTTAATAAATCCCATCCCTGTGATAGCCACTTTAAGAGCTGTGCAGACCCACAGTAATGGCACATACAGTATCTGAATGGTTGAATGCATCTGAACTGGTTACATTCACAAAATTTTAATGACTGTATTTACAAGAATAATCGCTAAGATGGACATTTGGACATACTTATGTGCTTGTTTTAGTGCAATATGGCAGTAATCAGAGTGAAATTGGCAAATCGCATTTTATCTTTGAGGCACTTTCTGTTCACATGCTTTAGTTTTGTGTCAGTCAGCACAAGAACAGCAGTTACTTTACGAGGCTACTAATAAAATAAGGAATAAACCTGTTTTCAACAGCAGGATATATTGCAATGCTTTTCTAGTAGCAGTATATAATGCAACACTAGTTGGTACAGTGTTTGCTGTCAGTGGTCCAGCGACACAAGTTCTTCTGAAAGCCTCTACCTCCCCCAGCTCCAGCTGTCAAGATCTGCTACATGATTATTTATGTGCATTCATGCAGCAGCAGCACATCTCACATGCTCACAGCAGCTCGGCCAAGACTAAATACATCAAAACTCTCATAGCCAGTAGAGTTAATTTGTTAACCTAAAAGTAAAGTCAAAGAAACGGAAAGACATTACAAATGATGACAGAAACATTATGGGAACACTTGGACAGATATTGAGAGAAATCAAACTCAGACTGTATGAATTAAGGCCAGATTTCCCAGTGGAGGCTCTCTAATCACTCCATCTTCACATGAACTACTTGTTTTCCAATCCCACACTCCGGTTCAGTTAATTGAACCCCAAACACATCTGTAAGTATCGAGTTATTCTGACTAACACGCTCATTCTCAGCCATGTAAAGCTATTACAGAACACACAGAGCACAACAGGATATTTCTCAATCAGCCTCAGGCGCTACTGGCCCACTGCTGGCCTTTCCTCAACACCCAGTTGCCATTCAGCGCACATGTGAACGGTTTTTAAGGAAAAACAAGTTCAGCACCGGCTCAGAGGAGCCGATGGGGATGATTAGGTGCTGTTTGGCCCTGCAGGTGTCCGGGCAGCGCTCCAGCGTCCGTTCTGGGTCCAAGGGCTGTGTGTGAGCGCAAGGTTTGGGATGGGATGAGGTGAATGCATGCAAAACGCTGCCTCTGGGGAGGGAACCGAGATATCCGGAGTAAAGTCATGAGGTTTAACTCGCTGGACAAACGACACCATGGATCTGGATTTAGAGAATGATTCAACGTCTGTAAAAGTCATCCTAGATGAAAGTGTGAGACATGGTAAACCATAACTGTCATGTCCAGTAAGAGATCGGCATGGCGTGATATCAGATAGCAGATATCTGCGCACTCATTTTACAGGATTGCAGTGTTAGGTGTGGATATTAAAAGAAAAGAAGTGTGCAGAGGTGTAAAGTACTTCATTACTATTCTCATTACGGCAACTTTTTATTTTGGTCTCCTTATAGACATTCTGTTGACATTTTCAAAATGCATCTCTATTCTCTCTTGAATTGATTTTGAGCTTTTGAACAGATTGCGATCTAGGCTAGTTTTTAACCATACACTTAAATGCTCATGAGGAAGAGCTCTTGTGCATTCGACTGAGCCGTGTATATTAGCTTTTATGTCACAAGATTAATGTAAACAAACACAGCTCACTATGAACACTCTTGTAATTTGCTCAAAGCTTTTTCTTTTAACTTTATTAATGATTACTTTACATTCAAATGTTATTTGTAAGGAACTGGATACAAAAAGAAAAGCATGCAGTGGCGCCTGCTGTTAAAAACTAAGCTCGGAATCTATTCAAGCGAGAATAATTATGCACTTTGTAAATCTCAGAATTAATGCAGAATTAATTTCTTGACCAATTTTCCACTACAGCTCTATTTGCTACTTCACTTCAACTAGTAGTGATTAGCGTATTTGTCAACACTTTATCAAAATACACCTCATCATGGTTCTCTAACAAACATTCTACAGACTATAAGTAATTTTGCAAGTCCATGTCAGACTACTAAGAGTTAGCTGAGATGAAGTTGCGAAGTTGAACATACTCTAAATGCACTTTAGGCCTTATTTTGTGGACGAATGGGTACATTTGAAATTTCTTGTTTAAGATACAATTTCATGTATTGATACGTATTTGAAATGGATCATTCCAAAACATTTCTTGAACAAAAAAAGATCCTTTCATCCATCGAATTGGTGTCAGACCGAATTCCAAAACACACTTCCTGCCAATCGTTGTCAATCAATGACCTTTTTTTTTTGCCTTTGTCAGATTTGTATTTTTTTATTTTTTAGGAAAAGGTGTTCTACATACGTATTCTACATAAAATGCCTTCATCTAAATACATGATTCAAAGACATTATAAACAAAGATAAATTACTCAAACATTATTCAGATGGTAACTGCTTCTCATTGGGATGCAGCTATTTTATTGCTGTCCAAGTACAGAATGTCTGTGTTTTTCTCTTAACCACCGCTTTAAAAGTCAAACACTAATTTAATTTAACTGCTCTCTGAATCCACATCTCAATATGATTTTTAAGTACAAATACAATTTAATCTGTCTGTACTGTACACACTTGCGCGTGTGACATTGTGTGTGTGCTTGGTAGAGGAACTAGTGATTACCATTTTGTAATTAGCCTTAAGTGTGTTGCTGACCTCTGTATTTAACAAATAACACATTATCACTGTGCCAAGCATCTGGGATGATTCCACTGTTCACAATGGAGAAAATGGAAACAAGCTTCTGCAGTCTCAGTTAGTGAAGCGGCTTCCTCCATTCACACAAGTAGTGCAGATCTACACATAAACAAGAACTCTGAATGTTTACTTACTGTCTTCCTCGGCCTCTGTGTGTTTTGTTATTGACACTGGCTTTGTCCTGTGTTTGTGTTTACAGAGACTGTGGAGCATGGATCAAATAAATGTGACAGGTGCGTATGACTGGAACTAGCATACACATCACTTACTTCAGTCAAGTGTGTCTTAAGTTTTACTTTTAACTTTAATTGGTGTAACCGTACACAAAATGACTGTTTTTAAGTAAGTCTACTTGATCATTGTGGCCAATAACAATATATTGTGATATCTATAGATATTTAAATAAATAAATGCTATCAGCTAGTTTTTTGTGCAGTGGCTCACACAGGAAGATGTATATCAAGTAGAGAAGCTAAAATGCTAATCATTTTTAGCTTATGCAAATAACTCATTTTATTCCATGCTTGTATTATACTATCAACTGGGTGTTTCAAAACTTACTTTGGTGAATTGATTTGGCTTCTTTTTACAGAATGAGGTATAAATCATAATTGTATAGCTTCCTATACAGTAATCAAGGCTACAATAGGTTAGTTAGCATTGGTAACTTGCCGTATGCCTTAAAGGGCCACCAAACCCCCCTGTCTCAGCAGGGTGTTTTCACACCTCTAGTTTAAAAAAAGTCAGGAAAGTGGGTGAGTCCAGCTCTGTTTAGGTGGGAGTGTCGGGGGAGGGAAAGAGGGAAGGCGAAAATCCTACACGACGGTAATAGTTTGATTAAGGTGTTTACATGTTTACATTCGGAGAGCAGCGTTTACAGCGGATCTTTCAGCTCATAATATCGTAGTGATATTACTAAGGTGTGTCTTTAAAAACTGAAAGAGTACTGCTGATGATACTAACTTTGCCTGTAAATAAAACAAAGAGCACTGATCACACAGTTACCAATTCTGTAGAGACAGGACAATCAACACCTACTGGAACCGCGTCTTTTTTTAAGAAGAAGATGAGTGGCAAATCTGGATTTCACCATTTCCAGATGCGAAAAGCTCTCGGGTAAAAATGTTCCTTACAAACGTATTTCTGTGATGTGTCGCATGCACTGTAATCTACACATGAGTCCAGCTGCGCTCTCATAGCGGGGAATTAAAAACAAAACCTTCCACTTGTTTTAATTACGGTTGTCAACACAACGTGGCATCTCCCTGCAGTCTGAACACTGTAACAGCTAAAAACACTCTTCGAATCTATCGTGCATATTAATGAAGTTGTGCCTCATACACAATAGAGCGCTCTGATTGGCGGTCTGGAAAGACTTGGAAGTCTTTCTTATGAATTAATGCTGAAAGCTCAAATACTTCACATTGTACTTGCCACAACGAGTCTAGTCTACACGCTGGAATACACACAAGGGTCTAATCGCCGTGACGTTGCTTCAAAATTTATTTTCAAACAAATTTGCTCGAAATTACGAAAAAAAAAAAAAAAAAATTTCACTTTTTGGTGAAATATATGTGTCCTAACAGTGTTTTTAACAGCGTGGGAAACATATATGACGGTCAACGTCTCAAAAAATGTGTTTTGGTGTTTCGTGACCCTTTAAGCACACTGTCAAAAGCAATTAGCTACTGTACTTAAAATAGTGAGTAAAGACATTGCCTTAACAGTGACAAGTTGACTTGAAAAAAATAATAATAAAAATTGAGTAAACCCGAGCTGTTAAAGGAACATTCCACTTTTTTTGAAAATATGTATTGAAAAAAATATTTGATAAATTGCGCCTGCAGCAGCCATGGTACGGCAGCAAAGTTCCTTGATTATTATGCTGGAATGAGAGTACAGTTCCTAGACACATCAACCATATGGTCATGGCTCTCAAGTTAAATCAGCCTACAAACAGCTATTTTTTTATTACATCTTAGTACATGATGTAACTACAGAAGGGTCAAGCTTTTTTGAGCTTTTCTTTTCTTTTTTTTTGAGCAAGATGTTAATGGTCTAATCCAAATCAATGATTTATGCTAAGCTAAGCTAAAACTGTTCCCGCCAAACCCGGAGATCAGCTGATAGAGTTCAAAAATGGTAAAACTCAACTCTTTAACCCCAGGTTAGGCTGACTGTTCCTTTAAGTCAGTGGTTCTCAATTCCGCTCCTCAGGCCCCCCTGCCCTCCATGTTTTGTGTCTTCTTTACTAAACACACCTGATTCAGGTCTCTAACAGAGAGATCTAGCTCTTTAACAGAGAGATCCTTGAACTCATCCTTGTGTCTCAAATAAAAGAGACATACAAAATGTGCAGGGCAGGGGGGCCTGAGGACCGGAATTGTGAACCTCTGCTTTAAGTTGACTTCATTTTACAATTATGCACATATTATTTGCTTAATTTGAAGGCCACTTGTTTACACTATTTATGCAAAGTCAAGTAATTGCTTTAAAAACAATGAGTTAATTAAAACAACTAACTGCTTTTTACAGTGCACAATTCACAGAACAAAAGTCAGAACTGCTAGAGGAAAAAAGACTTGTTTTCCTCTAGAAGGTTTGTAGAGGAAAAAAGGCAGGATTTGCTCATCTTGTAACTGTGCGATATACACAATTCTGGGGGGAAAGTATTTATTTTTTAAATAAATAAACTAAATTGAAATGTTTTTAAAGTCACTTTATAAACTCTAAGCTCACACGTTCTCATTAGTCCAGTCAAGTGTGCTTAAATGTTTAGCTTATAAAAAAATCTTAAAGAAAGTTTATTTGATGTGTCAACAGGAGTCTGCAGAAGGAGAAGGGACAGAGGAAAGACGAGACGTACTGGAGGGAGATCAACGCTGCCATGGCTCTCACTAACCTGGCTCAGCCTAAAGACACGGCCACCGCCGCCACCACCACCAGCTGCATCATCCAGAAATCCTCACACATAGCCGAAATCAAGACTGTTAAAGTGCCTCTCCTCCACAAATACTAATGCGCGCACACACAGACAGAAGACCCCGCTCTTCTACTTTTGGAAAATTCTACATTACTTTGTGGTACTGACAACAAATGATTAGTTTTTATTGTTATTTTGCGTACAATGAAGTGCCCTGAAACGCAGCACTCGTTTAGTTCACCAATTTGTGCATTTACGTTTTGTTTTTCTTCTTTTTTTGGGATAAGTGTTGATGAAACAACAGTATTTCTGAACGAGACACTTTTGCAATGTTAACTTATTTTGATATTAATCAGAAATTTGTATTGTATCGCACCAAAGTGCCTTGATGCGTCTCAAAGGAGAGATGATTGAGAATGTACAGTTGCTCTCTGGGAGAAATGACAGAGGAGTGTGTGTGCGTGTACGTGTTGGTGTGTGTGTGTGTAATACACTCTTCTCTCACAGCCGATGACCTTCAGATCCAATCATCAAGACGTCCATGTCCACCTAAGGCCATTTCGGCATGTTTTGTCTTGATATCTCCTGTGGCTGTGACTACGACAATGTTTTGTCTCCAAAATTGGAAAACTTCAACTGTCACCTGCCAACAATAGCCGTGAGCTGGGAGATAAGTTCAAACTCTGCTTCCTCTCGTTCACCCACGTTTCTCAGACACACAGCGAGAAAGATAGAAACAGACTTCAAGGTTTTTTTCCTGTATCTGTTTTGAGACGAGGACTGGGACCCAAAGGGATATTTATGAATCTGTTATCATTGCTTAAAGCCAATGTGTTGCCATCTTATGTTTTGTTTTTTCAGAACAAGGTACTTCAGTGGAAGCAGAAAATTATTTAGCCAGTTGTGTTTTATCCCCTTTTTTCTCTCTCAGCTGGTCGGAATTACTCTCAAATTGCTGTTTACAAGAAGTACAAAAGATACTTCCATGTTAAAATACACACACACACACACACACACACACACACACACACACACAGAATAAGCGTAGCAGTATTACCACATCTCGGATTCAGTGAGTAATCTCATTTTGTTTGTTCTGCGGTTTTTGCCTTTGGTTGTGTTAGACTTGTGTTGAAGGAATGGAAAGAAACTATGCCCAATGCAGTGTTATTTACAGTAGAGTCGAGAACACAATTTACAGAATTAAAAGTATCGTAAGAACAAGGATTTTTATTTCTTTTTAAAAGAAAGGCCAAAGAGACTTATTGAAAAAGCAGTATGCACTTATCTGACGGCACCCAACCCCATTTTTAATATCAGTAAGCACTACGTCCCTGTTCTCCTGCTCAGCAGAGCACTGTAGCACATTTTATTAGGAAAATGTCCTATTAAAAACGTGGCAATGTATGATCTCGTCTCATTTCCCTTTGTTTTTTCCCCCTTTAATCCATTTGAATCACACGTGAATGTCTTTTGGCCTTTGCAGTGAACAAAGAGAAGAGAAAGTAACTCGAGTTTCACTAACTGTGTTCAAAAGGATGCTGACAGACAAAGTTATTTTGTGCACACTTTAGAACATTTGAAATGATTAAAGACTGTAAAAAGAAACTTGTAATAATAGTCTGTTTTTTATTGTTAAGTTATATTCTTTTTTTAATTGTAGAGACTGGATGTTTATCCAATGAAGGAATGCATAATATCTCATTTATTCTCTAATTTTCTCTTAATGTTCAGTTTTTACGTCAGGAACCTTGTTTACTTCAACGGAACGTTAAATAAAACATTGTTTTGATGATATGATGTTGCTTTGCGTTTCATCATTATTAAAGTTTAAAGCAATCCTTTGAAATCTTTATTCAGATAAAACCTGATCAGAGATATTATTGCTAACATTTCAACACAGAGTATCCATTTGAGGCTTAACTTTTTTTTAATATGAATAAACATGATCTTTTTGTGAGTTTTAAATGAATAAATTCCAAACAGAAATGTTTTAGCGCCAAATAATTCACACAGCATTGAGGCAGACGAATGAAATTTGGCTAATTTGTCTCTGAGGTTTGACCCGAGTTCAAATGACAAGCTTCTTTTTTTTTCCTTTTGGTTTTTAGCCTTTGCAACTTTTTTGAAAGCGGTCCTGCTAACTGCCAGAGGCAGAGACCTTGTTTGCCTTCACGCTGGTTTCAGCCCAGTAAATACAAAGACACCGCACAGCACAAACAGATCTGGAAATGGATGATGAGAACGGAGGTCTGTGTGATCTTGTCTTTCCTTAAGGGTTTAATCCTGAACAAATGCTGGGAATGGGCATGTAGCGTTGACTGTGGTATTTACTGTGTACAGCGCAGTGTCGTGAAGCTGCGCTCTTCATTTAGCTAAACAAATAATCAGTCACGCCTCTGCTGTATTAAATGTACATCTGCACGACAACGATAAACTAAAAAGAGGATTTTTTTTTCATTTGCGTTTTTAAAATGTTTTGCAGTGTTTTAATCACAAAGATCCATGAAAACGAATAAAAAACACAGTATCCTGCATCCCAGAACACTAGATTGCAATGTCACTTTGGACAAAACAAAATGGCACATGCCTTTATGTATTTTGGCTGTTCATTTACACACCAATCATGTGCTGAAGGCTTCAAAAGGTGTTTCAAAGAGAACTCTAAAAAAAAAAAAATACTACTGTTGCCTGTGTAATGTACAATACATGATTTTACAACACATGCTCATTGGAAATACCCACATTACTGTGAAAAACAGACTTCAACATACATTACTTTGACATTGCTAGGTAAAATGAACAGTAGGGAGCACTATGACAGCAACAACTTTTGTTCCTTTTCACATGTATAACC
>CAIGQW010052810.1:8793732-8813879 GCA_903798125.1 Danio choprae
TAATAATAATAATAATAATAATAATAATAATAATAATAATAATAATAGTAGTAGTAGTAGTAGATTAGGCATAACAAATTGTAAAATATGAATACTACACTGTAAAAAATGCTGGATTCCACACAATCTATTTGTGTTGGCACAACATGAAGGAATTAAGTTAACTTGTTAGTTTTTACAAATTTAAGTGGATTGAACATAAAACAATTAAGTTAAAAAAAACTCAAGAATTGTGTTGTTTCAGCTCATTTTGAATAAATAGTTTGAACAAACAGCAAACCACATTTTTTGAGTGTATTATATACTTGTTTTGCCCCAATTTTGAATTTTGTCAATATACAATTATGTATATTCCGCTCTTCATATTCTAATCTTCAGTTTGTTATGAATTAAGTAAAAAAGAAACAATCCGACTTTCTTCCACCAATGTCTGCTTCAATCTAAACTTCTCTTTTCTTCAATCAAGTGCACTCGCCGCTATACTGTACCCTAGTGTTTTGCTTAGAAGAACTGCCTTTCATCTCTGAAGCGGACGAGCTGCTGCCAGGTCAGAAGTGCCACGCCACGACTGCTTATGACAGCAGAAATATATTACAAATCAGGAGCCCGAACCACACAGCACATAATGACAAGATCAAACATAAAAGACACGGAGAGCAGGGGGCCAAACCTCAGGGCCCATGTTTCTCTGTCTAATATTTCTAAAGCGAAAGTTAAATAAATTCCTCAGAAGAGCGAAGTGGAACCACGTCAGTAGAGCAGATGGAAGGGATGGCAGATGCAGCTGGAATGTGGTTTGGCGGAGAAGGACAGCAAAAGAAAGAAGGAAAGAAAAAGAAAGAAAGTAAGAAAGAAAGCAACATCCTCACATGCTCAAGCCGGTTATACGCTGTTAATCAAATGTGTGTTTGTGTATGTGGCATGGAGTCAAAAGAAAGAAAGCACTTCAAAAATGTAAAGGTAACAGCGACGACTCCACTTTGGATAAACCTACTGTTGTCAATAAACAAAGTGTCTAGACTCCAACTCAAAATATTGCTCTCCGGGTACGTTTCTGATGTATTCTAGACTATACAATGATAAATACACAGAAATCATATTAGATACCCATGTCCGCTCGCCAAACCTTTTCAGGCCGACAATATTTACAGCTAAACTGACAGTAACACATATTAGCGCATCGTATCAGGATGAAAAATTACAGACGAAAACTTCCATCAGCCTCAGAGTCGTGGTGTTTTAAAGCTGACCTCTGAACGGGGCTTATGATTTACAAATTACCATCTGTAACATAAAACCCCAACTCGCTTTGCTCTCTGGGTCTCCCTTTTTCTTTGCTGTTAGTACAGCCATTTCTGTGTCTGTAATATATCAGTAGTGAATGTTTCCCGCTCATTTTCTCTCACACCTAATCTGAATCCTAACCATAGTAAAGTAAAATAGGGGACTTGGACTTTGATATCCCGCTACAGTATGTGTGCTGATATAACAGTCCAGGCACTAGGTCTTTTATTGTTTTTTTCACTCCAGAATTTTTCCACAGATCATTCTGTAGGTCAGTGGTGATGCCTGAAAGTTTAACATAAGTGGACTTAGAGAGGATCTTGGTGACTAATCTAAAAACTGAGGTACATTATATTGCAGTTTAAAACAGCATTATTGGTTTTTGTCAAAAGAGAGGGAAAAGATAAGAAATATGCCTAAATAGTCGCGAATGTGATTAAGCAAAGTTGCAACTGTCATGCACATCTTTTCAGGGAAAGCACGCTGTGTGATCAGAAGTAAATCTTAGACGAAGGCCAGAGGGCAAGGCAGAGCCTCAGAAAAAGAAACCCAGTAAATCTTGTAAACAGAAGATTTCACTTTCATGGATTTAGTGCAATTAATAAAAACTATCTCACAGAAGGACTTATTTCAAATGCTCAACAAATTCTATGTATAGGTATTTTTACATGCTTTCAGATGTAGCAGCATTTACTACACAGGGTTCACTGAAACATTTTCTCAAATAAATTGCTCTAAGGGCCTCATGGTGGTGCAGTGGGTAGCACGTTCTCCTCACAGCAAGAAGGTCGTTGGTTCGAGCCTCAGCTGGGTCAGTTGGCGTTTCTGTGTGGAGTTTGCATGTTCTCCCCGTGTTGACGTGGGTTTACTCCGGGTGCTCCGGTTTCCCCCACAAGTCCAAAGACATGCGGTATAGTTGAATTGGGTAAGCTAAATTGTCCGTAGTGTATGAGTGTGAATGGGTGTGTATGGATGTTTCCCAGAGATGGGTTGCAGCTGGAAGGGCATACGCTGCGTAAAACATATGCTGGATAGGTTGGCGGTTCATTCCGCTGTGGCGACCCCAGATTAATAAAGGGACTAAGCCGAAATGAAAATGAATGAATGAAAGTGCTCTAAATCACTAATTCTGGAATAAAGGTAATATCAGCAAAGCAATAAAACTTAAGCTGGTAGGTTTCAAGACAATGACACATGATGAATACAGATTACTTACACATTCAAATGTGCACAACATGTTTTTAAACCGTTGAAAAAAAAAAATGCTTATAAAATGCTTGCACATAAACTTAATCTGCATCTTTGGATGGAAATATAGCTACTGAATAATTAATTATTCAATTTATTTTTGATTGCGTCATTGAATCATTTACTCAAACTGTTCAAAACATTTATGTTGTTTGAGACTCCTAGCAGTTAAGTACACTGTTCCTAATCACGCAACGTGGCACACGACATGTCATAAAAGGGATCTTTCATCGATGGTGGCACGCGCCATTTCTATATTAGCAACATTTCTATTTTCTGTGACGTCACGACAAAACAATAGTATATTCTACTATGGCAATTATCACCTCAGGCCTAGATTATGTGCTTTATTCAGTGCTAAATGCTACCAATGTGAGTTTGAATATCACAGTACATAACATTTATTGCCATACTACTGAAAGCAAAAGCAGATAGTTCACCTCAGATGTTGAAAATAATATAACTAACAGACGGGTTGAAAATGAAAGTCAAAACTATGACTCAGTCACTCAGCCTTTGTACTTTTAATAAAGCTACATTAGTATTAATTTGATTATAACCTACCATTTTGTTGGCAGTGCAGTGTCTCATAATTAAATGAATGGCTAGTATTTAAATGTCGTGTTGTATTTACTCTGTTGTGTTGCATCGTGGTGCAGACAAATTGCTTGTTACTGGAATCTTGTCACATCACATGTTGTTAGGACATTGTGTTAGACTTTTTTGCAAGAATAATAGTGCAATATCTAAAATTATTACTTGTTTTATAAAAGCAATACACTTGCAATCATGCTATTGGTCTGAATATGAGCATGTGGCTATGATTACCTCCGACCTCGTGCCTACGGCCAAATGACAGCTTTAATAATTGCCTTACTTGCACATGTACTTACACTTAACGTGACATATTTTCTCTCAGGGAATCCACAATTACACATGTAAACTTGGCAGGCCGTGTGGCAACATTTTGCCAATGGGTATTTTGGGACAGCGCTCATACACAAGTGCTATGACAGCTTCATAAATCCCAATGCTGATGGACACTTTCCACAGGCAGGCCCCGGGCCCTTCATATGCTGATTTGCTCCCTAACTCACTCATTTCTAAACATGTCTTTGAGTGTTTGTATTTTTGATATAACCCTCATGTCTGCATTCAAACTCAACGACAGGAGACTTGTGGTGAGCAGGAGTCACTGTACAAGAGCTCAATTCTCTTTAAGTGAGAAGAAATTTAACACACAGGGTGTCAGCAGAATAATAAAAGACAATACCTAGAGTTTGATAGAAGCCTTATCTCTTTAAAAAAAAAAAACAGCAAAACATTTTTTTAAATTAGACAGTCAGTAATCAAACAAAAGAGGTTAGATCTCAAGGGGGGGAGGGGGGGGGGGGGAATTAGAAAAGCTGGGCCAGACTGCAACTTTTCCGCTTCTTTCTTTGTTTTGCTCCTGGAAAATGATTGATTGGCCAACATAATTGAATCAACATTGAATCTTTGTGCACATGCACATCACATTACAAATAGGGCTCTTGCTCTTTGTCGTCTATCCAAAGCAATAAAAAGACAATAAAACAGAGAGATGTGCCTGGGAATCGCTCTATGATGGTAATATATGTCTCTCTAGGTCCTCTGACGTCCACTGTAGTTCACTAAAACACTCCACTTTCCAGTCAAACAACTGCTAACCATCAAAGGTCCTATGAGGTCTCCACCATAACAGACGGCTTAATCCAGGCCTGAAGATTAGACAAACTACTGGACTTATAAAAACTGACAGCATAACGTGAGTTTTTCCTCTTTGGAGTGCACTAGCCATCGTTCAGGAGCTCTTTTACTGATATTTTAGAGGTTTTGCTTTTGACATTTGAGATTGTAGAATCTCAGAGGTGCGGAGTTTAAATTATGGTACAGTACTGACATTTAACAGGCTGTCTGAAATTAAAGTCAGTGAGAAACTATTTAATCATGGTCTCTATTATTAGCAATATAATTTGAATGAACCATGTTTTTGATTCATGCAAATATCCAGTATTTTTCAGCTCGTTTTTGGTCGATAGCAGAATATCTTACTTTGGTTAGGTTTTTTTTTCTTCCAAAAGTGCAATGTTTGTGATCTTCCGACATCATCAGAGATGAAATTTTATCAATTACAGCTTCAAAAGGTAGTTCACCCACAAATTAGCAGTTTAATTTATTCACTATGTGGCTCATTTATTATAATCATACATCATTTATTGTAATAAAATGCAAAAAAAAGAAGATTTTTACATATTTTCGGTGTCGATAGCCTTGTGTTACTGCCTATTCAAAAAAACCATGATTTATTTTCTTGGATCAAAGCACTTATTTTGCTTTGATTATAGAACACATTCACAGTGGCATCATTCCAATATGCTTCTGCAATGTCACAACATGTATTTCCATCCAGAGTTGCTTTACATTTTTTCATATTTATGAAGAGAAAGTCAGATTGCTGTGTAAAGTCTTTACTAGCACATCCCAAAGATTAAGATTAAGGTCTGGACTCTGGGGAGGCCAATCCATGTGTAAAAATGATGCCTCATGCTCCCTGAACCACTCTTTCACATTTTGAGTCTGATGAATTCTGGCATTGTCATCTTGGAATATGCCTATGTCATCAGGAAAGATAAAGTCCATTGATTGAATAACCATTTATAAACGTGACGCAAGCTCAAACAGGGGCAGAAATGTAGGTACACAACTTCCCACGCAAATGATGTGATCTATAAAAACAAACATGACAGGAGAATGTACACAGCTGTAAGTAAACTCTAAGTAAACATATTTGTTTAAATATTGACTAAATTTAACCATTTTAAATTATCATATGAGCCATAATCATTAATAAATAAATTCAAATTTATTCTGCTGTATGTTCAATTTTAGGAAGGTTTCTATGCAAATTTTATAAATCAGACTCCTGGTGATTCAGTATATTTAGGTATTCAGCTGAACTGCTGCAGCATACTCAGATCATCCCCCTTTACTCTCTCCAACTTCGTTTCCTGACTACACACTGTCCTATCATAATAATAGCCAAAACTAATAAAAATAAAAGTTAAATATTAAATTTTATACAGTAAGTATAATCTAAATAAATACATCCCTAAAATAAAGACTGAAATTGTATTTCCCCTCGCTCAATAATATTTGTTTTTAATTAAAAAACATATTATGACTATAAAATAAAAATTGTGGTTAATTAAATAAACATAAATATACACAGTTTCCATTAATAAAGCTGCTTGTTCCTCACCTTATGTAGAAAGTAGTATTTTGAGGTACATGAAAACTGCTTTCATGGTTAACAAAAAGTATTAAAAATAAAAAATCTTGAGTGGTCAAATTTCAATGAGTTACTGCGAAATTACAGCTATAAATAAAATATACAAGTTATTTGTTTTGCTAACAATAGCAATGCTTAAGTTTTAGATAACAGGACAGCTGCAACAATCAAAACGTTTTTCAGTTAATATTTAACTTTAATAGTGTAGATGTGTAAGCAGTAGTAGCAATAATGTAAGCAGTCAGACACTTGGAATGTTTAAATCAGGTTTAGAAAGGGCTGTTGAGTGTGTTCTGAAGCAGGGATATTTCAGCCCACCTGGACTGTCATTTGCCTTAGCATTAAAATAATGTTGCTGGTGGCAGGACTGTTAGCTGAGAGCATGCATGACCTCACTCTCGTGTAGGCGCTACTGTCTGAAGCCTGATTGGCCAAATGTAAACATTTTAGCACTGAACTCTGCCAAAAGGTGAAATCAGACTTGAGACCTCCAGCAGCGAACTAGAAAAGCATCGCAAAGCAGGGCTACCTTTGCACTTTTTCAAGCCAGAAGTGTAAGAAAGAATTACTGGCCCTCACAAAAACATTAATCACTAGCTGTGTTACTGTAGGGTGCAGGGTAAAAAATGAAAATGAGCCAACAAATCATAGCCTTCGCATTAACAAGTGCACTAAAGACAATGTGTTTAAATCTGATGCTCTTAAAGCAGACTGGCCTGTTAGGAGCCAGGAGTAAAAACAGACAGGTTATCTACAACCTGGGACAGAGTGGTAAAAACAAAACAGTGATTTACTGCTACTTTTAAGCCAACTAGTAATACACAAAATGATCGGTTCCACATTATATTCAAGCCTCTGGAACATCCATCCATGACATTTCAGGCAGTTTTGTGCATTCAACTGAGCAGCGTGTCCGAGTGCACCAGATCAGACAGTCAAAAAGAAATAAATACTACAATTATTTCATGAGGCAAGATTATTTACACAAAATAAAGAGTCTGTTACCGCGTGTGCCAATCATATGACCCATAGGACCACCAGACTGTTTTCATCCTTTTCCTTTCGTTCCCCAGGAACACAGAAAAGGGACTGTCTCGCTGAAACATGCGGTTTTTCCATGGCACTGCCTCTTGTGCTTGAGGAAAGCTTACACCCTCTGTGTGTTGATACAATGTGATTAGTTTATTATAGAAGCTTGTGGCTACAGCCCTCTATACTGTAGTAGTCAATCTGGTAGTCTTTATGTGTGCATGTACGTGTGGAGTGAATGACAGAATCCTACAGGAATCCCTCTGAGCGGATCGTGGCCAATGGGATGTCATATGGGAGCACACTAAAAGCCGCAGATCTGCAAAAGATGAATGAAGCCACTAATTCATATGTTGGCCTCCAATGTGCCCACTGAGCTTTGTGCTAAAAACTGACTTTGAGAGCAAAGGCCTCTTTTTTTTTTTTTTCATTTCTATGTAGGGTCTTTTATTTTCCATCACCACTAAATCAATACATGACGGTCATGGTCACGTCAGAATTCATGTGGCAGACTTTGCATTATGGAATTTAGACCGCTTAATTAATTTCCTTTTTATTGATGAGAAAAGCACTGCTGCCCATTCAGTGTCTGGAAAACAAAAGGTGAGGAAAGGGAAGAAATGAGAATTGGGTTTCTGGATGTCAGCGCTCTGTCAAATTATAGACACTGGAACCTAATGAATCTTTAGAGCGTGGACAGTCCAGCCAAATTTAAATTGAGTGCAGCGGATTTTACGGCCAGGATGTCAACTGTCCAGAGCTGAAAACTGGAATTCAAAAGTTTGTTTTGAAGACAGAGAGCTTCTTCATACAGTACATGCCAGCTTCAAAATAACTCACTGAATGTTCTTGCTCATTTAAAATCATGTTGTGGCTTAAAGGGATAGTTCATCCAAAACTAAAAAAATTGTCTGTTACTCACCCTTAGACCAGATGTACTTCAGTACCACTTTAAAGAAGATTTTGAGCCTAAACCATGGTCCTTGCTGATTCATAAAACAATGCAGAGCCCTGACAACATCACATCAGTCTGGAGCATAGATTTCTTCTGACATTCTTATATACTAATAAATAATTACAAGTAATCCAACTGACCATCAATCTGCCAAATGAAAAAATAAATTATATACAGACAGACAGACAGACAGACAGACAGACAGACAGACAGACAGACAGACAGACAGATAGATGCAGGGTAAAACAAAAAATAAAACTGAAAGTGTTTTTACATTATGTAAAGTAATGGGATTTTTGTGTTTCAAGACAAAACGTAGTATAGTTTCTTCTCCACAGCTAAGCAAAAGTCAATTTTTTGGCAAACATCAGCTCTTTACTGTCAAACCTTATATAAAACAGCAAAATATTGCAAGTATAATAATCTTATTAATTTTGTAACTTGACATGAAAAACAATGTTAAGTGTAAAGGGTGTATGTTTGCAAATGCTCTACATTTGCAATTGTGGTATGACACTACAGTGCATAAATGAAAATCCTCACTTTAAGGTCCTACTATGCACTCCTTAAAAGGATAGTTCACCCAAAAATGTATATGACCTCATCATTTATTCTTCCACGTGTGATTTAAAAGCTTTATGAGTTTCTTTCTTCTGTGTCTTTCAAAAGAAGATATTTTGAAAAATGGTACCCATCAAAATGGGTAGGCAAAAATAAATACTATGGAAGCCAATGGCTGCCAGCAACCAGCATTTTTCTAAATATCTTTTTTTGTGTTAAACAAAAGAAACTCAAATAGGGTTGAGCAAGTGAAGGGTGAGTAAATAATAGCAAAATGTTTCATTTTTGGATGAATTATCCCTTTAAGAGTATAAATTGTATAAATATGAACCTTTAATTATATGTGATGTTAGGTATTAAAAGGTTCAATATATAGTCATATTAAAAGTATCAATCAAAACCAGTTAAAAGAACAATTCTTTAAATAAGTTAGACGCACATGCCATGAGTGTGAGTAGGTCTGTATTAAGCTGCTTCACTGTGACCAATATGAATTCCATGTTGCAAAGCCAAATAGTCAGAAGAGCTAATTATCTAGAAAGAATGAACTGTGTTTATTTGGACCGTTCTTGTGTTTGAATTACTTTAAGTCGACTGATTATGACAATTTTATAGGATTAATGCACAAAAATTACCAGAGACATTCCTAATCAACTTGATACTTAACATAAATAGTCTTTCAGCTCCAGATAGAGTCTTAGTCTGTGCTAAGAAGGATTTGGAAATGGACTGCAGCCAAGCGAATTGCTTTTCAGACCAATGTCACGCTTAACTGAGGCTTCAAATCTGGCCAAATATGCCATCAATTACTAGAGGATCCGTGGTACAAAGAAACCCAGCATTTCACCCCACATTAAGACGCAGTTACCGTATAACGCTAATGAAAACGTTCCTCTGGTTTATACACAGCACTGTGCACTAAATGTGCCTCTGGAGAGAAATAGAGATTCCACAGCGATCACTAAATTCTGACCTCTCGTGCACTTTTTTTCAAGCCATCCTCCGACCCACAACTGTTTTGGCTCGGCTCCCCCGGCCGACATGGCAAATCAATCAGACTGATAACGAGAGCAGGGCACGTGAGCAGGCCAAATGCAGTGACGTTTGGGGAACTTGACACCTTATGAAACCACCAATGCAGCCTCATAATGATCTCATGCAGGACAGTGTGACGAGCCCACAGAGAGCTCGTCTGAGCACTGAGCCATGCACGAAAGAGAGGGGGAATGAAAGCATGAAAGACAGTGGTTAATGAGACCAAGCTGATGGCCTATGCAGAAATGTAGACAGAAGCGCTCATTTTAGTGTAAATAGTGGACAAAGTCTGGAAATCAGAAAGCACATATCTTCTAGAGCAGCGGTTCTCAGTCCTGGTCCTTGTGACCCCCCCGCTCTGCTTATTTTGCATGTCTCTCTCTCGTTTAACAAATAATTTAGATAACCAGCCCATTAGAAGAAAGCTCCTTAAGGACCAGTATTCAGATCAATATGTTCCCTACGCAGTGTTCACCCACCTCCTGTACACTGGAAATTGGCTGTACTTAAAGTTTACTTATTTTTAAGAAAAGGGCTGTGCTACTGTTTGCTGCATTTTAAATTATTATTGAATTGTTAAGAGTTCTTTAACCCTAAGTGATTAGCATAGAAGTCACCTCATGCACACATTACCCTTTTAATTGAACATGCTTTCAAACTGGAAACATGGCAGAGTATTCTGTGATGTCCACTTTGACATTACTGCATCAGACTGAAACGTCATCAGTATTAATCTCACAAACTACTGTACATTACTGTCAAAAACAGTCACTGACAGAGATTTTGTAGCAAATGACATACACTGACCAACACTTGTTAGTATCAAGTTGGACCTGCTTATGCCTTCAGAAATATACTATTATTATTCATGCTAGAATCAACAAATTTCTAAAAATAAAAAATAAAACAATTTTGGTCCATTTCTACATGAAAGTATTAGGCAGTTTCTGCAGATTTGATTACATGACCTGAATCTTCTGTTGTGTCATTCTAAAGGTGCTCTATTGAGTTTTAAAGCCAGTTTAAAATCATTTGAGCTTTGTGACATGGTGAGTTTTCCTACTGAATGTACTGTACAGTAGCCATCACAAGATGGGTTCTCTATTTGGTCATAAAGAGATGGACATGGACAGCAACAACACTTAGGTAGGCTGTGATGTTTAAATTATGCTCAGTTGTTACTAAAAGGCCCAAAGTGTGCTAAGAAAATACACCTCATACCATCCCACCTCAATTCAGCGTCTACTACTACTGAATTGATTATACAAGGTAGAATGGATCCATGTCCAAATAAAATAAAAAATTATGAGGAATTCAGACAATCTTCTTTTCATTACAGATCGTACTGTATATGTAGTAAATGTTTTAGCAAATTAATAAAAAGTAAAAAACATGTTTTGTGTTTATATACTGTAGAAAATATGCTTTTGTATATAATCATAAACCTGACTAATTACCTGACTAATAACCTGACAGGTTAGATTTTGTTAGTTTTGTTCAGTTTAAGTTTTTCTTCTGTTGTGATTTTTTTTATTTCAGTTAACAAAAATGTTTTTTGTCTAATATAGCTTGCTAAAAATAACCTTGGACCAGGACAATCTTCCACTGCTCAATTTTTGGTGAGCCCATGCAAATTGTAGCCTCCCATAAATCATAACACTTATAAAGTCAACAGACTTGAAGTGTGTGAAATAAGGCAGAAGAGATAATGAAGAATGATAAACGGAATCACTGTTGCAGGTTAAGTACTGTATGAGATTATTAAAAGTTTTACAAATAAACATAACATAATTCAGTTCTACCTAAAAGTAATGCAAAGTTAAAAAAACTCAACAATGTGCCCAATAATCCAAAGAAGTTGATTTACGCAATTAACCTGAAAAGACCAGAATGGTTGGTCACCCGCAAATGTTGAAAATTGGACACCGATACTTAGAATACTGCTCCAAACCAAGATTTTTAACTAACCCTACCAGTAATTAGGCCTCAGTATTATATTATGCAATTATACAATTGTGCCTGGAATATCCATTCATGATCCAAGAGAAAGGTGAAACTGGCAGGTGGGAGCATTTAGAGGGGAAATTCAACATACTGAATTACAGGTCTAGCAGTCATATAAGGACAATACAGTACAGACACCGCAAAGCAGCACTGAAGTATGATCGACACATACTTTCTTCAAATAATTTTGAATCCAAGAAGATCTTTGAGCTAGACATTCATTTGTCAACTAGGAATTACGCACCTCCTGGTCAAACGGCAGAAAAACCTGCAATCTCTATGGTTACACAACCTGCCTGTCCATCCAAATGCAATAATTTGGATTCATCACATCGAACGATCACGGAAACCATATGAAGATGCCGACTGAACACATGAATAAGCAAACACTTCAGTCACTACAGTATTCACGCAGAAATGTAACGGGAAACGGTGAAATCGCAGAGGCCTGGAGATACATTCCTGTGGTGGGTCATATTTAACAAGAACTCACTGCTGGAAAAAGTATGAGAGAAAGTGAAAAAGAGAGAGAGAGAAGGAATTCAAAGACAAAATATTGTCATTTCATTATAGTGCAGAGGCTCACACATCAACATTACAATATATTTATGACCATCATAAGCAAATATTTACATAGAGAAATTAATGTGCAATAACAGTAGGCAATATTGCGTAAACTCATTCTTGTGTATTATAGTCATAGGGGTTTGGTGTTGAATAACAACAACTTACATACAAATATCCATGAAACAGAGAAGAACCCAAAACAAAAGTCCTTCAATTAATGGCGATTATCTCCCATATAGGATTATATGATGAATAGTGAAAAAAATATACAATTAGATACTGCCCTAAAAATGCACATAAGACATATTGCATGCAACTTGAAACCACCCAGTACATAAATCATCTTCTAATAATCTGCAAATATCAAGCAAAAAAGAATGCAAATATGCTCAAAATAAGGACTTTACTGTGGGTGTACATACAAACCCTGCGTTTCCTTCCACATGTGCCACACACTTTCTAAAACTGCTGTAACTGAGGTTGGCTCTCGAAAGGATTTTACCACCCAGTTTTTAAGCAATGAATACAAGACTCGACATCTGGGACCCCCTGGATGTTTCTCTAAAACAAACAGAACAGTCTAAATAGTCCAGATCAAATAGTCCAGATTAAACCGGCAGAATGGAAATATTCATTTGGCATCGCCATTAAGTGCCGTGCATTTTTGGGAAAAACATTTATTATTTCTAAATGTGTTCTTTTGTTCCATTTCTATGCGCGTAAAAACCAACCATCTATAGTCACACCCTAGTGACTCACTGTGAGGATTTTTTAAAACTTTTTTCCCCTTCTCCAAGATGGACAGACATGTTACACTGTCCATAAGTCTGGAGGCTAATTCTATTTTAGCCATTTTTACTCTCTGTTTATATGTACAAAAGAGAAATTCATTGCGCCAATGTGCTTGATTTATAAACCCTTCAAAAACATGTTTTGAAGTGGGCGGCCCAAGTCAATAAAAGCAGTAAAACACAGATCCAAATGCTTGGTAACTCTATTATTCAGTGGAGAAACAGAGAGAATGGTAGAAGTGAATTGAAGACAGATACATGTAGCGAGAGAGAGAGAGAGAGAGTTAACAAGTGACTGACAGTAGAGAAAAAAAATGGGATCCAAAGATGGACAGATAAAGAAAGAACGGAGTTCTGCACGTTGCAGACATCAAGAGAGGGCATGTTGATGGAAATCTGTGTTCTACTGAGGGCTCATTCCAGCAGTTTGAAAGGTCGAGTTAGACTGATGAGTGTTTACCTCTCCCTAAATAAGAAACACAGGCACTGGGACAAAACAAAGTAAAACATTACGAGCAATATACAAACTGAGAAGCAAACTGATCTGAGGTATAATGGAGTAATCAAGTTTTCTTTTTTAACCCCCTCCTGAATACAAATGATCAGCATGCCTTCGATAGAAATCGTCAAATGAATTTCAACACAAAAAAGGCTTATCTATTTCCAGCGATCTTCTTTGTTTTTGTCAGCTCTGTTAAATTATTAATACTTATGACAGTTTTGCTTGTGTGCTTGCAGGAATAACTAGACCTAAAAGCAGTGTGTACCCTGTGTGTGGGTTAACTAATCTAACCTGCACTGTTTAAACAGCAGTGTGCGTGTTAGAGAAGTGAGCAGTACGCCCCGCAGCCTCCTTGACTACTTTCAGAGAGTTCAGACAGGGCAACTCCTCTTGACTTATGCATGCTTTCCCACAAGCCTGGAGTCTGCAGGATTTTCTCCACCAGCTCCTCAAAGGCACACTGAACACCATCCCTCGTTTTAGCACTGGACTCTGGGTGAAACAGAGAGAGAAAGAGAGAAGAGTGTACATACACTAGTGTGCACTAAAGAGGTCTGTGACACCTGGAGAATGGCATGTGATGAATTGCGAGAGCTGCAAGAAAATTACATGGAAAAAAAAGAAAGAAAAGAGTTTCATAAGATAAAAGATGTACTATGGAATTGCCTTACATAAAATTGCTAGTAAAAAGGTGAGTATTAAGTGTGAAAGACTGAAATAGTTTGTTTCTTGTAAGACGTAATACAATTGTCTTCATAATTAAATAACATGATTTAAAAAAGATATTTCATATGATTAATAATATGTACAAAATATATTTCATTAAGTATTATGTCAAAGTTTGGGGGCATTTTTAAATTATAGGATGGCAGCTGTTTTATAAAGATCCAGTTGTGTTGTTTATTTATTTTTTTTGTTTTGCAAATTGATCAAACAAAATCAGCATTCTTCATGATCAGGGAGGTAAATATATCAATATTATTAGCTCTTCTAAAAAATTGAATTGCCTAATTAACTAATTAACATAGTTAAGCATTTACAGTGCACTTTAAGCTGAATACTATTATCTTACAAAATAACTAGCAAAATATTATGTACTGTCATTATGGCAAAGATAAAAGAAATTAGTTATTAGACATTAATTATTAAAACTATTGTGCTTAAAAATATGTTAAACAGCACTTGGGCTATAGACAGACAGACAGACAGACAGACAGACAGATAGACAGATAGATAGATAGATAGATAGATAGATAGATAGATAGATAGATAGATAGATAGATAGATAGATAGATAGATAGATAGATTTTAAATAGTCACAATTAACACATAATTATTTAGTATAATTATTATTATTTATTTTTTTTCAAAACACAAACTTAGTGACCCTAAACTTACATCGGTGTACATTTATGTAAATGCTGCCATAATGGAAATAATGCATGGTGAATTATGTGCAAAGAAGCAATAAACTGTTCACATTTAATTTAAAAAGAAAACTGCAGAAAGTAGAAAGGAATAGGAAACACTACATTTGAGAAAGAAAGAAAAAAAACCATTGGCCTCCAGCACACGGGCTGCAGCCATATTGTCCATCTGCAGATTTCATTTGGTGTGAGGGCTTCACGGCTAATTCAAATAGATTACTGCTTACATCCCCACTCATGAGGCGCGTCACATGACTTACAAACCAAACCCACAGCGCAGAAGAATGCAGGACGTCACCCGCAAATACATATACAGCACTACTACCATCACACGAGAAATAACTCAAGAGCATTGTGAAGTCTGACTTGAATTTACTGTCATAATAAATGGACGACAACTCATACAAACAATCCATCCTCTCAATTAAATAACATAATCTTTGTTTTTAGTGAATGGGCCCAAGTGTTTAAAAATAGCAGCATGTGTGTAGTATAGCAGTTGAATAAACTAGCTGACGTCAAAAGTCGGATTTTTCCATGTGTTAAAGTAATGAATTTTGAAATGAAATATGGGAAAGTAAAAGGGCAATGTATGACTATTTAAAGCCTGCGGTTTAGTAAATAATGAGGGTTCGAGTTATTCATCAAAGTACATCCTACAGATGACTTACCTATGAAAAGCATAGAGTGTTTTCTAGCAAATTTTAGGCCCTCCTCTCGCTCGATCTCACGATCATCCTGCACAGAGAAAAATGCATTTCAATTACACATCTTTTTTTATTAGAATTAGAACTTTATTGGGATTATAGTATCCTTCATTCACTCATTCATTTTCTTTTCGGCTTAATACCTTTATTAATCTGGGGTTGCCACAGCGGAATGAACCGCCAACTTATCCAGCATATGTTTTACGCAGCGGATGCCCTTCCAGCTACAACCCATCACTGGGAAACATCCATACACACTCATTCACACACACATACACTACGAACAATTTAGTTTACCCAATTCACCTATACCGCAGTCTTTGGACTTTTGAAACCGGAGCACCAGGAGGAAACCTACGCGAACACAGGGTGAACATGCAAACTCCACACAGAAAAGCCAACTGACCCAGCCGAGGCTCGAACCAGCGACCTTCTTGCTGTGAGGCGATTGTGCTACCCACTGCGCCACCCCATCATTGTAGTATCGTACAACGAAATTTGTTTGGTAGCTCTTACAAAGCTTTGGTAACTCTGGACACCAGCAGCATATATATCAACAATAAATAAAAAGACTGAACAAAAGATTTAACTGTATAATTAATTATATATTAGCACAGTCCTAATAGTGCAGTAAAGTGTCATGTACATTAGCAGCTGCATGGGGAAAAAGGGGCATGAGTTGTTCTTATTAATAGTTATTATTAATTACATTGCTTATCCATAAAGATTTTTTTTTGTAGATACATATAGTGCCGTGTATATTATAAATGTCAATCAGAAAGCTGCTCCATGTCAGGTTTTAATACCTGGACACAGGCAGGTGTTTTTAAAGAGCAAAGGAAAATATATGACAGTGTGTAGAAATATAAGTAGAACTCACCTTATCGATTTTGTTTCCCACTAGCATCTTGACAAGATCATTTCTTGTACAGTACGTCTCCAGCTCACTCAGCCAATTATCCAGCTTAGCAAATGTCTCTCGCCTAGAGACATCATACACTACAAGACACAATGTGAACAGGACAATTTAAAAACAACAGAAATTTACAATGTTTGCATATAGTTCAACATTTAGAATCGACTTTTTAATGTTATTTAGTACTATAGTAGTGCACATGAAACAGTTACCCAGAATGACACCCTGAGCTCCTCTGTAGTAACTGGGTGTTAAAGTTCGAAAACGTTCTTGACCTGCTGTATCCTGCAAACACAAAGCAAATCAGCCATGAAGAGAAATGGTGCTCAAAAACAAGTAACAATGGTTATTTTGAATTATCATTACATATGTTTTTAAAAAAAATGCCTTTCTCTAAGAAAAGACTGCCATCTTGTGGTGTATAACTGAAACGCAAACAGTTTATTTAAACATTATGTAGTTATTACATTTGACATGTACTGTAATTTCCCTGGAGACAAGTAAAAAAAAAGCATAAGTATACTATATATTTAAAATATATCACATATTGGTTTTTCACATGAAGATGTCTTAATCAGATGGGACAGAGTTGCAAGATTATTGTTATTGTCAATTAACTCATTTATTTAAATGTATTTATTTTATTTAAAGCCATTATTAATGTTACAATGTACAATTCAAAACTCAATGAATATATATTTAAACATAAGAGAAGTATAAATAATTATAATTCATATAAATAAATTATTAGCAACAAAAGACCTTTTGATTCAAAAATTCTTTAATAGTAAAAGACTTTAATTTAGAGTAAAACAGATGCTAGTGGACTAAAAGTAGCTTTATTGCATCAGATAAACATCACTTTACTCACAACTGATTGGTCCAGGTTTGGTTTGCGATCTCTATCCCAGAATAATTCCTGTTCCACAGCAAGTTAGCTAAGCAGCGCAAGTTACTGTGCCGATGAAACCAGATTAAAACCAACCTCCCTTCTTAAGTTTGCTCTAAGTAAACCCAAACTTACATGGGTAAAAACCCAAATCAGCTTAGTGCACCAGGTCTCTGCTATTAAATCCCATAAATTATCATTACAACAAAAAACTCTAAATTTGCTTAGAGTGGTGTCAGAAACACAATTAAATTAAACGAAGAAATTGGTAAAAATGTATGTTCTTAAAGTGCAATTTAAAGAGTTAAAAAACAGAAAAAAGTGCAAAGACAACCCAATAAGATAAAATGATGGACAAAAGTGTGGAGAAATCATTATGCTTCCAAAAACATAAATCGGTGCTGCTCTAAACTCTAAATGTATAAGACAGGAGAAAATAAAACACTTGCTTTCTCACCCAGATTGCTAGTTTTGCTCGGTTTCCATCCACAGCCAGTGTTTTCACCTTGAAATCCACACCTTCATGGAAAACAAATCATATGTTTAGTACTTGTACTAAACTTCCTAACTTTTTCTTCCTTTATATTATTGTATTCAAAACATATCACATAAAATATTACAATAAAATATTACATAAATTAAAACTAAATATATATATATATATATATCGTATTTTATTTTATTTATAAAGAATTATTTTATTTATTTATTTATTTCATAAATACTGTCATATTTAGATGGGCAGATTAAATATTTGTAAAAATTCAAGATTACTGTCTAGAAGTTTTATGAGGATTATGGTAAAACCATACATATATAGTGAGATCGATTTAATTTTTGATGGACCAAGATATTTGTCAGGCAACAAGCCCAGAGTGACTAAAGCTAAAAATCCCAAAATTTACAGCTGAACGGGGAATTGTGGGTTTAATACGATCAGATAAAAAAGAAAATAAGACGACTCAACCACCTGCCTCATCACTCAGCAAAGCCACATCACTTACAAACATAAGTGATTTACATTCACAAAAGAAAAATGAAAGTATGTGTAAAGACGACGGGGAAATAAATCTCTCAGCACTCTGTGAATGAAAGATCTGGAGGCATGAAGTACTGCTGAATTTCAGCACAGCACTGACAGATTTACCAGAGGAAGAGGGAGACCTGGATGTGTTTGGTTTGAATTGGAGGGCTTTAAAACGAAAACGGTGGTCACACATACACACGTCAACCTAAATGTGTCACTGCTTTGACAACTGATGGATTTGAACATATATATAACAATATAAAAAGCAGTAGATCATGCATCGATTTTCATTGTACAGACATTAGTGAAAATGTAGCCACTGAACAAGATAAATAAACTTTTAGATTTTTAGAATTACAAATTTAGGTCTAGAATTTGAGCGATGCATGTAATGTTGTTTTTCAAGTAAAACCAGAACTAGAGCAGCATGTGTGACTGATGTAGGCTTCAAGGTAATTAGAAGATTTTTTTTTCCATAGACTTTTATTAACCGAACAACCAGGAAGCTTCTCATGTTTACACAACAAACCTGTGATCTGTAAATAATCTATATGTCATACACAGAGACCAAACTAGAAGTCAACAGGTTTTCTGCAGGTGTCATCATGGAAGATTGATTACTTCTTAAGTCATTTTTAGTACCATGCAAAGACTTAAATAATTAATATTGTACCTTCTTGACCATTCTGTAAAAAAAGTAATACTCTATATCAGTACTTTTGTCTTGTTTTCCAGTACAAATGTTTAAAGATTATTAAAGGTGAACGCAACAAAATTAAAATTGTCCTTTTTTCCTTCAATCTTAATGTACATCCACTTGAAACTGTCCTAAAATTAGAAAATTAGAAAAAAAATGTAGGGAGGAGCATGATTTCATCCTTTGGGAACTGATTGGATTGTTGGAACATGGGTGTTGCTAATGAATTGATGAAAGACTGAGGAATGGATGAATGCAGGACAGAAACAAGACACGCCCTGATAGCCCCTCCCAAAATGCATTCCATCTAACCTGAAGTGAAGAAAAGCTGTATCGAGGGGTAGAGAAGGTTATGATGTTTGATTAAAGATTGTGAAGGCAAATTAAATTTGACAAAATAATGAAGTGCGCATAGTCATAATTTATAACTAACACTACTATATATATATATATATATATATATATATATATATATATATAAGAAAAGAAAGCTTTTATTTAATTCCAACTTCAAATAATCAAGATTTAGAAAAGGAGCTAAATTATCTAAAATGAGATGTCTTGATTTTTGCGATACTATGCTTAAAAACATTTTTTTTTCTCAGACTTATTACACTTCATTGACAGATATTTGTTCTTGCTTAAATCATAAACTCACTTAATATCTAACAAAACACGGCTTAATTTCTACATTTTGCATCTCAAACATCGTGATCGAAGGTTGTTTGGATATTTGTATTGGTAAATAAAAACACTGAAGCATATACTTTTTGTTGTAGCATTTGTTTACGGGAAAGGTCATCCAAAAACATACATTTCCTCACCATTCTAAAGGTTCTAAACTTTTATTAATTTCTTTCTTCTGGTAAACACAAAACAAGATATTCTAAAAATGCCGCTGGGATAAAAAGCAATTGACATCCATAGTAGGAACAAAAAATACGGTTGAAGTCGATGGTTTCTATTATACAACATTTGTCAGCATATCTTCCTTTGTGGAAGAACTGAAAAATTAGTGAAAGATGGCAGAATTTAAATTTTTAGGTGAACTGTACCTTTATTACCATGCCTTAAGGACTTTAAACTTTTTACTTTGATTTAAAGCGTTAAATTGTTAAAGGTGAAATGCAGCTTTACTACATTATTTGACTCATAACTTAGAAAGTTGCAATATATAACCTTACCTCACTGTTAATAT
>CAIGQW010052810.1:8819460-8844446 GCA_903798125.1 Danio choprae
TAGTGTATGAGTGTGAATGGGTGTGTATGGATGTTTCCCAGAGATGGGTTGCAGCTGGAAGGGCATCCGCTGCGTAAAACATATGCTGGATAAGTTGGCGGTTCATTCCGCTGTGGCGACCCCAGACTAATAAAGGGACTAAGTCGAAATGAAAATGAATGAATGAATGAATGACTTATCATAGCATTTATACAATATAATGCGATTCTCTGATGATTTGAAAGGCTTCTTTTATCCTTACTTGTTAGTCAATTTGAATAAAAGTGTCTGCTAAATGAGTAATGATAAATGTAAATGTGTGATGTCCCATTTACAACTCTTGCCAGTGCTGTGAATGAAAATCATCAGGGCCCGGGCTGGACTTAACATATTCAGCCTTCTCTGCTACAGTGTTCCAAAAGGTGAAGGAAAGAAGTCTTCAAGAACAATAGGGTGATAAGCTCATGAAGGCAACTGTGAAATGTGGTCCACTATTGGCTGCAGTTTTATAGAGCTGAAGGTGTCAGCGTCTGGGTAACTCCACATGGCTGTTATTTTGCCTCTTTCCACAAAAGAGGCTGAAGCTCCACTGTAAGCAATTAAATCTGCTTCAACCTAGTGGGTAGCACACCATTGAATTAAGACAGACAAGTTTTAAACCTAATTCCACAACCCAGGCTCATTCTGAATATTTACCACTATAGACATTTTTCTTAAGGTCGTGAAATATGTCCCAGGGGGTAATTTTTTTTGCAGTTTTTGTTTTCGCAAATCCACCAGAGGCCGCTGTGCACGCTTTTTTAGATTTCAAATTTCTCTCGTTAATGCCATTCCCGTCTGCTGTTCTCGTGTAAATCCACCAGAGGCTATTGTCGACTGACTGACTGACTGACTGACTGACAGATCAACTGACCCACCCCCCTCCTTCCCTAAACCCAACCAATAGTGTTTTCAAAAGCACCGATTGACCCGCCCACCCATTTCCCTAAACCAAACCGACTGATTTAAAAAGCAATCCAGAAAAAGGAAAGCCCTTGCCTGATTTTTACCACGTTTTCAGATTTTACCACATTCTCACCTTGTTATTTACTTGTTGATTTTATTTTTTAGCTTCTGTTTTTGTCTTACCCACTTTTTGGAACCATTCTTCACCAGACTCGAACATCGTCATCATGGTCAACTCCTCTCTGCATCTCAAGTCCGCTGACGTACATGGTGAGCTAACTGGACAAACTGGTAACGTAAGCTGGTAAGTGGCCAGCTGGTAAGCGCAAAAAGGAACGGCATCATAACGCCCCATATCGTTTGTTTTAAAGACGAAATGCAGCCATACGTACTACTGGATACATAATACACGATCTCCAGAAATGTATATAGGGCTACGTTTTCAGAATGAGCCTATGTTGTAATTCCATCATGTGATTCTATAGTTTTCAGAACCCAAGAAGAAATGTTTGGTAGGGGGTTCCATGCTGCCAAATGCTGTGAAAGGGAAATCAGTTTTGAAATCTGATGATGGAGAGGCAGTCAACCTGCTGTCCTGAAAGAGCATGCTGGCAGCTGAGCTGATTGAGATATATTTATGAGTGGCAATGGGGTGGAAACTACCCCAGGCCACCACCACCCCAAACACTAGAGGTGTTAGAGAAGAGTTACCTCATCGTTTACTCTCCATCATGTGGTTTCAAATCTTTATGAATTTCCTTCTTGTGTTGAACACAAAAGAATATATTTTGAAGAAGCGTAATTGCTGGCACCTATTAACTTTCATAGGAGAAATTAAATACTAAGAAAGTCAGTGGGTGTCAGCTACTAACATTCTTCAAAATAATCGTCTTTTGTGTTTTGAAAAAGGGTGAGAAAATAATGACAGAATTTAGATTTCTGGGTAAACCATGCTTTTAATTAAGCCCTAGATGAGCTGGAGGACCAATTAGTAGTAGTGCATAAACAACGTTTTTTCTTATTTGTTATCTTGAACCCTGATACAGATAAGGGACAATTAAGTTGACTGAGTTGATCCTCACCTGTGTTGTTCTCTATAGCAGTGCGGAGGTCTTTTCTGTCTTTTTTCAGCTGGGTCAGGCGGTTTCGGATTTCCTGTTTCTTCCTCATCAGCTCCTCCTCTTTGGTTTGGAGTTTTTTGGCATCTGCCTCCACTCTGTTTTTCCCGTACTTATACTGATCCACACCTGTGAAGGTTAATGATGCATTATAATCAAAGGAAACCATTAGCAAATATCTCCGTTTTTAACATTTGGTCATTTCATTGCATTAAAGACCTCTGGGACCGCAAGTTAGATTAAAAGGCAGGTAGAATATACAGAATCCAAATATTTGTGAGTTCACGTAAACGGCCACTGGATGGTTAGGATGTGACTGACTGGCTGCCTTTTAGAAATGGAATTTGGGGTGATTGAGTTTACAAAGGAGCATGTCAACAGATCCACTGCTGTCTAACAGCACTGCAATTTCCACATACCAGCATTCTCCACAAATCTGTGTGGCTTCTTTTTTTCCTTGAAAAAAATTAGTGGTGTAATAGCAAGGAAAATGGATGCAGACTTGATGTCTGCTTAGTTTCATTTCAGCCGAATGTCCACTTATTAAAAAAAAGGAAGGGATCATTTTGAGATTATCAATCAGATGTGTTCTAGATGTTAAAATCTCTTACTGGAGTTGTTACGCTTCACTGGCAGAGTGCTGCTAACGCCATTGGCCTTTTTGGCTTGATTCTTGTCCAACTTCTTTGCACCGAACCCATTGGTGATCAAGCCTTTCTTTCCTTTCATCTGATTGGATGAAAAAAAAATAGGTACAGTATGAACATTTGAACACACACACACACACACAGAGAGATGAAACTGATATATGGGCTGCTAACAAACATCTGATGTTTAAGGACTTCGCTGTTAACACCTTTTATATTTTAAGTATGTCATTTGTGATTCAGTTCTAAGATTACCATTTCATACAAATACTTTAATTTCTGCAAACCACATCAATTGAACCACGCATGTTGCTAAAGCTTTTAGTTTTTTGTTACATTATAGCTGGCAGCCATCCTTTTTTTTCTATTCTTAGCCTATAAAATTTAACCTAGAGCAAACTAAGGGCTTAGTAAATCCATTCAAGGCCACAGCCACACAGGCAAGGATATTACAATGATCAAAGGCAGTCATTTCTAGTGCTGGGTGGTCCCCAATGAATGCACTGAGTTTGTATTTCCATGCTATGTTTGTTAATAATATTAGGCTAGATACTCTATTATTAACTAAAATGAACTAACAGTTATCACAATACTTTTTACATTTAATCAAGAATCTCAAACATATTATTTTTTATGTATTTTTCTGAATTGTTATAAATATAAAAAGTAAGCAATTAAATATTCCCTAATCTTCATAAATTTCCAGAAACAAATGCAAACATCGGATGAAGCCAAAAGTCATATTTTTTTTAAAGAGGACTTTCATATATAATTTTTATTATGTAATCTTTAGTCTGTAATCTTAGTATTTTCTTAGTATTCAGAAAATACTGTGAACAGAAAGAAATATATATATATTTACCATATTGTGAGCAATTAAATGTGTAAAGGATACATGAGCAATCACCTCTTTAAAAACCTTTAGAATACAAGTTTGTATGTAGGTTTAATCAGCTTGAGGTTTCTGGCTTAGATAATGAGGGAAACAAATATTTAAGAATCACTTATGAACTGTAATTCAAAGATCAATGGGGTAAACACACACAAAATTTTGGTATACACACAAAAAATGTATATACCAAAAAGTAAATGTAAAAACATTGTTTTCCCTTAAAATTAAAATGAGATACAGATATGTACCTTTAATACAAACGGTGTTAGTTTGGGTTAGTCACCTGGTTAGTGTTAGTATTAGCAGCAGAGGAAGAAGACAGAGATTTGGTGGAGTTTGGTGTGCTATAATGCCCTGAGGAAGATGATGTGCGAGTGGACTTGGGAGAGTAGCGGGCTGCTAGTTTAGGGGAAGGCATGTTTTCATAAAGATCTGTATTTTCATAATGAGATTCGTCTTTCCAGCGACGGCCCCCTGAAGCTGGGGAGGAGTAGTGTGCATCTGGTATCTTCCATATTGCAAGCGTGCAAGCAAGAGAAGAGTGATTAGATAAGAAATAGAGAACAGAAGTTAAGGAGGATCAAGAATGAGGAGGAGTTCAACAGGATCCGAAACAAAGAAATTTAATGGTAGTATAAGGTAGTATATGTGTACCGTTCCATTGATGCAGGGCACATCGTCATAATGCAGAGGGACACCAGTGGGACAGGCATAACCATTGACCGGATTATCCAGGTATGGGTTTGGAGAAACTGCACGCTTACTGGTGAAACTGAGAACACATCAATACACTCATTACTACATCACACAGACAGCTTAAATTCTACCTATAAATAAGTACACAGTATGACTAAAAATATATACTACAATATCTTTTTTGGGGTCTGGGGTCAGTAAGATTTTTTTACTAAAGATTTTTCATGGTATTAACAAACCATCAACTAACACTACTAGCTTAATTACTACTAATTAGCAGTTTATTAATAGTGAGTAAGGTAGAAGTTAGGTTTAGGTTTTGGGGTAGGATTAGGGATGCAGAATAGGATCATACTTTATAACTACTAATAAACAGTTAATATCTTAACAATAGGCATGTAATACGTCAGTAGTTAACTGCATCGTGACCTAAAGTGTTACCCAATAGTAGTTAATAGTTAACAACTAACAATTAAAATATGTCTGAGGCATCTTAGTTATTTTCAACATTTACTAATAGATGGTTAAAATCAAAAGTTGTATCTTGTATGTATCATCCAATGTAAATTAATGCATAAACCAGAGTTTACTTAATGATACATTATTGATGTGTGCATGTAACTCAGGAGAGGTCTTAAACACAAAGGAAGGGATATACAGTAAAATTCTGAAACATTATATTGGCATGTGGTCTCACTATTAATTCGAATAAAAGAAAATAATAATTCTATAAATAACCAGATCTAAGGTTGCAGATACATGCTTATAATAATTGTATAATAAAGCTATCTATAGATATTATCTTTATGAATATTTATTGTATATTTAATATATTTACAAAAAAGCCCACAGAAAACCTTTGCCCAAAAATAGTCCTAATCATTTCTTTATGAACTGGTTTATTTGCCCAAACTCTCCAAATAAACCAATTCAGTAAAATGAACCAGAGTTTCCAGTGTTACATGCTGTATGAGAGAGGACATTTATTACCACAACTCACTTGGCTGTAAATATATGTGTGCAATACAATGTGATATTTTGACATGCTAGTTTAAAATGGGTAGGCTGTTAAGAAAAAGTAATTAGCATGGTAATAAAAATATTTTCAGTTATGCAGGCTCTCTCACCAAAATGACTGCTTTGCCAGCTGAATGACGTTAGCAGTGGTCTCTACGTCAATGTAATCGTAGTGGAGTGCAGCGGGATCTGTTGTGGAGCCTGTCTCGGCCAGCAAGACCCCCAACCACCTTCCCATACTCTCAGAGGAGGAGGCCTGATTGGAAAAGGCGATGAATGAGTGTCAGTGAAATACGAGACACATAAAGCACCAACCTATGCGATCTCTGCAAATGCACTCAACACATGATACAGCGCTGACATCATTGTGAGAGGCAGCCAACCAAACCATCCATCTAATCCCTGCCCTGAGGTCCCGTCTCAGACACATTAATTGCACACGTGAAAAGCTGAGGGACTTGGCCCATACCTCCAGAACAGCCACCTCCTGTCCATTGCGCAGCAAACGGAAGGCAAAGGGATGTTTGGAGTCCAGGCCTGGAATGACCTCACAGCCCCGCAGCGGCAGAGAGGCCATGTGCGTCTTCAGATCGGCCCGGTCTTTGTGCAGGAACAGCTGGTTGTCTTTTAGCTGGCACCAGCGCTCTCTCCAGCGGTTGTTGGACAGCACGTTTAGATAGCCTGTTAATGGAGGAGCGGGCAGAGAGATTTATGTGACAGGCAATGGGTAGAAACAAACACACACACACAGAGTGGAAAGGTGTTGATGATTGGGTTCTGAGAGGAATGTTTGAGAAGTGTGCTAAGAAATTATATTGTAAGTAAATGTTTTGCATGAAGGTCTTTGAGGAATTAATTGTATATTATAATTGTAAAACTAAAATATATATTGATTAATATATTGAGATTGATATTAATATATTATAGTCAGGGGCTCGTTATGCTCATGGACACCCTGGTTATTAATAAAGAATGAGAGTGTCAATTTCATGACTCATTGAAATGATTTACACAGAACAAATATTACAGTCTACACACAGAATAGTCACTAAAACTGTCTATATCTATTGTTAAGACTATCAATGTCTTAACAATAGTGACATCCCTCAAGATAAATAAATAGAAAAAATATTGTGGTTATAAAGAGAGAAAAACCCATTCTTTGGGTAATGGATCTGGGTGAAGAAGAAAAATAAAACCTAGACTGAGTGTTGGCTTCATATCTGAGAGGATGAAAACTGCAAGAGCTGCCAAACACATAACACTAAATCCCAAAATACGCAATACAAAATCTTGATATTTATTACTTTTATATGTCACGTATATAAACAATATTCAGTGATTGGTTTTAAAATCCATTATTCTACCTGTTACTATAAGGAGAATCTGATTTACATTAATAAGTATGGTTATCAATCATAAATATGGACCATGTAAATAAAGCTACTGTCATCACTGAACACGCACTACTGTACCAAGAGACAAATACTTTTATTTAGTAAAGATGGATTCAATTGAACAACAGTGCCAGTAAATTTGTTTCAAATAAATGTTGACCATTGAATCTTGGAAGACATAAGAATAAATTACATTTTAAAATATATTGAATTGAAAACAGATTACATAAATGCAGCCCCCAAACTTTTGAATGCTAGTGTATATCAACCTGGTATTGCAACCGCTCACCACATGTTGGGACATCCTCCTCCGCTGATGAGGTCTGTTCATCTGTAGATGGTTTCTTCTTGCCTAGGCTGATGATTTTTGTGATTTTCTTTCCAGTCACACGTCCCACAGTGCCTTTCTGCTCTGATTTAGCGTTTTTCTTGCCTTTAGCTGCATAAAAAGAGGCAAATTAGTGTCAGAGCATGAAATATAAGTATGGGATTTTATAATGTAATATATTATACAGATATGTTGGTGTTGCAACTATTAACAAGGGATGGGTTTGGAAAACATTTTGTTTTTGGGTGGATTTGACGAGCGAAAGACTGAATTATGGAAAATGACAAACGGCAGTCTGTTCACTTTAAAATGTTTGTCATTTAGGCCAGAGAGAATAATGTTAAATTGATAATGACTGAGACTCCAAATCCAGTCCAGGAAACCCATTCCTTTCTTCTCCAAGTTATTCAGATGCTTTTATCTGAGCGTGGTTTAGGGTTAATGGCATTGTAAAGAAAATAAATTATGCAGAAAAACAATCCTGAGCACAGAAAGTGAAAAAACACACTGTGGGATCCATTTAGATTACATGCACTTCCTTACCACTAGTGGACAATGGGAGCAAACTTGTTTTTTAAGATCTTGACTCAGTTAAAATAGTCAATAGCTCTATTTCCATAAAAATATGCAAATCGCATCAAATATTGCACAAAACATTTGCGTTTCCATCCAATGAGTCAAAGCAAACAAAATCGCCACTTCCTGATAAAATGGCATCAAATATCAAAAATGAAATGGAAAAATGGAATTTGCTGGTTTGGAGACGCAACTGTGGGCCTTTTTTCATATATAGTAATATTTGTTCGAAGACAAAATGCAATGAACACGCGGTGGATTTTGGAGACCACTCTTTGGGAGTGCAGCCACTCAAGACAGTTCTGGGTTAATGATAATACCAAACCACTTTGATGAGGGACATTGGCTAAGGAATTTTAGAATGGCCAAAACAACATTTCAGATGTTTTGCAATGTGGTTAGACTGCTGGTTTGTCCATTAATGCTGTAGAATCGCACCCATTTTTTTTATCACATGATCTGTTAAAACATGACTTTTTTGATGCGCATGCTGGACTTAATTCAGTAAATATGTTTCCATCATACAGTAGTTTATGCACATTTTTTGTTGGATAAAAAGTTGTCAAATAAATTTTTTTATTGAAGACAAAATTTCAGGAAAAAAGATTCTCTGCTTTACATATTTTGTCCACATATTACATAAGCAAAAAAAAAATTATCAAATAAAAAAAAGATAATAAATAAATATAAAAATAAAAATCCAACCACATAACAAGCAATTCATAAAAACTTGTTTAGAAAAACCTGTTTGAGCAACAAAGTATGATGAAAAGGAATATTAAAATAGTACATAAAGTGATGCATTAGTCCACAAGGTTTTTGTCAAAGTAACAGATAAAAGGATGCCAGATTTTGTCTAATTGCTCAAGATTTATTTTCAAACCTACTCTCCACTACCTAATTCACTCTAAATGTAACGTAGAAGTAATTTCTCCAAGCCACAGTTTACATGACTCCTTTTTTTTTCCAAAACAGTAGCAGTAACTTCATTTGGGTAAAAAGTTAAACTCTATTCGTGTGCATACTCATGTGCATAGTTGTGTGCATACATTTTTATGCACATTTTTTAAATGTTTGCGCATTTTGGTGTTTCCATTAAGCATTTTTGATGCAATACTCCCAAATGCGCAAAACATAGGTGAATGGAAACATAGCTAATGTCTGACTACAAAAACAGCACGAATGAACAAAGTATAAATAAAAAAAACTCTTGCTCTTCTGAAACTTTGACCCGGTACAAGCTCCACTACAGAAGATTACATCTTACTTGGCGACTCCTTTAATTAAATCTGAGCCCATCTGAACAGAGTCCTCTAAAGTCTCTCTGTCTCTGCGCAGCAGCCTCAGGCATGCAGGAGCCACAGAGCCACAGATGCAAAAACCATTGGCCCTTAAAGGACCTATCCAGGCACAGTTCTTCATTTTATCATGAGGGAAAATTCTGCGATCAGGCTAATATGATTTCACAGCGTCTCAGCCCTTACGACAGCTGGAAAGAATATGACGAATCTAAATTAATCTGCATGGCTCTTTTCAAATGTCTTCCATCTTTCATCAGAGAGGTGCAGCAGTTGGCTGCTGGTGTGATGAACAGAAGAGATCAGAGAGGGAGATCTGCTGCCAAAAACAATACCCTAAATTTGTTATACATATAAACATTTAACATAAATCGTGTACCTGTGATCCTTCTTCATAACCTTAGACTTTTACATGAATTTTTATATAAATGAATATATATCTGTAGATTGATCAGAGGTCAGTTGAGTACAAAGCAGCACAGAAGTTACTGCGGCTTGTGACTGTGATGCTGCACTATCAATCATGCGGGCTTGCAGATGCAAAAGTTTTGGATTCCACTCAAATTAGGCAATTCTTCACCAACAAGTCTGAGGCAAGTCAGTCTGAATTGAGAAAAAAAAACATTTCCACAGACCTGAAACAGATGTCCCGAAAAGCTCAATCCTAGATCGAGACTGTGTGGTGTAAATACTAGATAAATAATCCTATTAGATTATTTAAGAAGGGTCTCCTTGCCTTGACTTTGGTGTTGTTGGAACAATGGAACCTTTCAAGTCAAATAAACATCCACTTTAATGGAATTCAATTTATTAGTGTCCTTTTTTCCAAGCATTGTTGCTCTTGTTGTTTTACCAACCTTTTTCTCAAGATCAGACTTAACAATCACTCCATGAATCAATACAATACATAAATACATGTTTTTGTGTTTGTGTTAAATATAGCAATTTTGGCAAATAAATGACAGGATTCCAAGACAAATAAAAGATTAAAATGTTAATTATTAAATCAAATTGTTACTCAAATTCTACTGAATCAACATAACATATATAGATATATGAACACAATTATATATGTATCAGTCATTTCATATCATGTTTTATACTGTAGTAATTCAGAAATTCAAGATTCATCTTTTAGTCAAATCTGTTTCAGCTAATGCTTGCCAGCTAATAATAATAATAATAATAATAATAATAATAATAATAATAATATGCAAGCAAGTATGTACTTGCATATGTATATGTACTGAATTTTAATTTACTGCATTAAAAAAAGCATACACACACACATGCATTTTCCTTTTACCACTTTTTACTCTGTCACCTCCAGCATTCCAAACAAAGAAAGTGAACATGAGGACTCACCTGGATCTTTGCCATCTGAGATGCCGTTTTCATGGCAGGGCTCTCCATCTGAACTGGGCCGATCGTAGGACAGCTTCTGCAAAACAAGAGTAAAGTTTCAGATATCCATTGCCGTTTTAAAGAAAACACATTTTATGAGGAGAATGCACACACTGAACTCCAAAAACAATAGTGTTCGACATTCGTTCTTAAATTTATTGTCAAATTGTTTATAGACAGACACATTAAATACATACACACAAAGACTATGGGATATAAACCCCACAGGCTTAGACCTCGGCAGTCTACCCAAACAAAACTCAAAGAGCATCTGTTTTGCATTAAGTGTGAATAATTAGACTAGGCTCATGCATGCTGTGCCAGTTTAAGAGGTTTGACATTAAACCCCACGAGATATATCTTAAAACACACGCATAAACAAGTGCAACATGCACACGCTGCAAAAATAATGTCACAGCTTACTGCGTACTAAAGAATGTGTTTTTAAAAAGATAAGATCACATTTCCCACCACACCTACAGTATTTAACCTGGCACACATCCGTGGCAGGATGGAATTTGGTATATGCATATGCAGCTTTTATAGGCCTCCATGCCCTGGCAGAGCCACAGTACAGGAATACAGAGAGGAGGCGCCGGTATTGAGGAGTGGTGAAGCTGGCAAGCACGCAAACCGCCACACAGTCTCACAAACCTGCATGTAGGTAGATCTGCGTGTACTCTGGAGGCATAGTAAATACACATACACACACAGAAAGTAATATCCATAAATATAATTATGAATTTGCACCTTTTCCAGCTCTGCCTTGTGAACAGTGGATCCAGAGCCAGCTCCGTCGCAATCCACCAGTCCATTTCCATTCGAGCAGACTTCTTTCATCACCTTTAAGAAACCACAGAACAGAAAGTTAAAGTGCAAAATAACAGGCAGAAATTTGATATTCCATATTGAAATGTAATGAAATGGCTTGTTCTATTTTAAATGAAGAGTACAAATCCTGTGTGAGTATTGTATGAAATTATGAACAATCACACAATTTTAAAAATGATATTTATATTATGTATAGCCAGGTTGTCATACGTCTTGACCAAATTTCTGGGATGTAGATACAAAATACCGGAAGACTGCACTTATAAGGATAAATTAAACTTATATATGATTTACATGTCAGAAATTCTAAATAGAAAACCATGAAAAACTAATAAACTAGTCTAGAGAAATATTATTTTAGGGACATAGAGCAAAGCAAGTGTTTAGAGCCAATATCTTTCATATATTATTAAGTAAAGATATACAAATCTTTAATAAAGGAATAAATGACGTAGACTATATTAATAGTCTGTCATTTTTTTAATGATTTTACCATTTTATTAATTAATTAATTAATTAATTCATTCATTCATTCTCTTTTCGGCTAATTCCCTTTATTAATCTGGGGTCACCACAGAGGAATAAACCGCCAACTTATCCAGCATATGTTTTATGCAGCGGATGCCCTTCCAGCCACAACCCATCAATGGGAAACATCAATACACACTCATTCACACTCATACACTACGACCAATTTAGCTTACCCAATTCACCTATAGCGCATGTCTTTGGACATGTGGGGGAAACCAGAGCACCCGGAGGAAACCCACGCAAACACTGGGAGAACATGCAAACTCCACACAGAAATGCCAACTGACCCAGCCAAGGCTCGAATCAGCGACCTTCTTGTTGTGAGGCAATTGTGCTACCCACTGCGCCACCGCGTCGCCCTTTTACCATTTTATTGTGTAAATTAATTATAATTATATAGTTAACTGTAAATAATTAATTATAACTAATTACAACACGGCTACACGGTGGCTCAGTGCACAGCCAGAAGGTCGCTGGTTCAAGTCTCGGCTGGGCCAGTTGGCATTTCTGTGAGGAGTTTGTATGTTCCCCCACAGTCCAAAGACATGCGCTATAGGTAAATTTAATAAAACTAAATTGTCTGTAGTGTATGTGTGTGAATAAGTGTGTATGGATGTTTCCCAGTACTGGGTTGCAGCTGGTAGGGCATCCGCTGTGTAAAACATATGCTGAATAAGTTGGTGGCTCATTCCGCTGTGGCGATCCCTGATGAATAAAGGGACTAAGTTGAAGGAAAATAAATGAATGAATAATCTCATTGCAACACTGTTCTACTGTTTAATTTGATGAACTTTTCCTTGTTGACTAATATACTCCTATTTGTAATATTCTATCTAACAGTTCTCATGTACTGTAAAAACACGTATTTCCATTTTTAAAAACTATGTACAATTGAACCAGAACAATTCCATCTCTAATTGAACTACAAAACATTACACACACAGAGAGAAACTTCCTAACTGCTACAATATGCTTTACAGATTCTTAATTACAAATATTTTATCACTTTTCCAAGACTTACACATTTTTTCCAGGCATAGTTAATTGTAATTCTGTTTCCAGTGGGAACCCAGCAAATATCAATCTAACTCTGTCTTTGCTCCCAATCAAACATGCCACAAACTCTCCGGCACCTCCACGTTTTGCCATGCACATGCGCTCAAACAGATCCTGCACGTCACATGCAGTTGGAAGTGCAGCTGGAAGGCTGTTACATGCGTCATTGCTCTCGTGGCTGTGTCTATGTGCTGTGCAGTGGCGCAGTTTGAATGAGATATCCAGAGATCTACAGACTGTTTGTCGCCACATATGACCGTGACCTCACATTACCTGGGGTTTACATCCAAAAAAATGCATGACCAGTAAGACTGACTGAGTGAACTAGACTGACACAGAGTCACAAAGAGAGCTTCACTAACAAATTTCCCGCATGCCAAAGACTAACATATAACCAAATGTCTTTGTCATTGAGCTCTTCTGAGCACCGTAACTTGAAGCAGCACGTTGGGGTTTGGCAAACGGTTTACATAAATGGGCTCATGGGAAAATTGCAGGCTGCGGCCTTAGTCTTTGGGTTTGACTGCAACAAAGTGGGTTTCTGAAATACACTCAGTCAAAAAATCTTTTGTGCTGTCCTAATGTGGCCTCATTAGCATTGATGTTTTCACAGAAGAGTTAATACGGAAAACTACTCCATAAAATAATACAAAAAGAGTTAAAGGTAAAAAAGAGTTAAAGGTCAAACAAACTGTGGATGTTTAAATTTTGAGCTGCAATGGAAAACCGCCACAATAGTGAAGAGAAACAAAGCCAATGACAACTTCCATTTTTCATTTAAATCTCATATGATTAATGGGATAATACACCTAAAAAGGTACATTTATTGATAAGCTGAGAAATCACTTTTTTTCTTAGTATTTTCAAACAAATCTTCACACAAATGGTGTGAAAATTGCATATTTAATGGTTGCTTATTTTAGCCTATATTGGCATAACAAAGTAGTTATTACAAACCTTTACAAACCTTTATTTGATAAAACTGATAAAATTGGTAAAAAACCTTTTTAACCTCATTTAAAGCATCAAATAAAGCGTGCAGGCCGGCTAGCCTTTCCACTGCCAAAATTACCCTTATTTGATATATTCCTACCCTTATATAAAATTTTTATTTTGATAACAATTGCGTCATTTGCACATGAAGCCAGGAGCTTTTGATCTGTGTTTACATCTGACTTAATTACATCACCACTTTGAGAGTCACAAAACGAGATTAATTACACTAATTTAAAAAAAATTATAATATTGTAACTAACATTCAGTGTCTTGCTTCATGTTCCTATTGTAATGCTTCAAAAGACCTCATTGTTTTGGTGAGAACTAGTGGGTACTAGTTTTCTATTACCTGATTATGTATTTGACTCTCAAAGTGGCGCTAGCTGTTGAATTAAATTTTATGAATAACTAAGGACTTTAATGTTCTGATTAAAAAAAACAATCAGATACATCATGCATTCCTATAGGGTGAATAAATTAACCATCCATTTATGGACAATAACAATTTCACACAAACCAAAACATCACATCTCATTTACAAAAAAAAAAACCAACAAAAAAAAAACAATGTAACCCAACAGAAAGCAGCGAGTGACAATAATAAAAAGATCAATATTATACGGCAGTCACGTTCATTTTTACACACAACAAAAACTCACTAGAAGACATATACACTCCATATCTTACCATTCGGCCCCAGGGAGGAGGAGTGTCAGATGACAAAAAAGAGAGAGGAAAGAGGAATGAAGGGGGGAAGAAGAAGAAGAAGAAAAAGAAGAAGAAGAAGGGACAGGAGGTGGAATTTCCCCAGGCCTGTCCAAAGGATCAGAACAGAAGAGCTACATGGAGTACTAACCGAATATACAAGACTGGAAGAGATAGAGAGAGAGAACAAAGAGGAAAACAGTGCAGAGAGAAAGATACGACACCAAAAAGCATTTAAAAAATGAATCATGGAAAACAACAAGCCAACATTTTTCATAAATAGATTATTAGCAAACTCTATAAAGCATTAAGGGACCACAGACGCCCATGCTTCTATAATATTCCTCGATTTGGTTTGAAGACAAAGTATTCCATGAAAGTCTCCTTATCGACGTTTTATTTCCCTTTTTAATACTGCATCCAATTGTTTCCATATAAAAAGCTTATTTCCACTTTTAAAAACAGATGAAGCAGAGCAAAACTCACCACTTTCTGAAACAACCTCATCTGGTAAATATTCAAAAGAGTTGTTAATAACTGGGTTATTAGTGATCTAATGCCTACAAATTAAAAGACTTATTAACAAAAAATGTTTCAGAGCAATTTGCACACACGTACACTGCAAAAAGTGAAACTACTCTGTCTTTCATTCAAAGTACATTTGTATGTTGGATTCATTGAAAAATTATAGTTTCTGATTATAACCTGTTTTATTCAATTTGCCTTAAAGAAAAATTAACCCCCTGAGAAAATTAAAAGCATAACTTTTTTGCAAAATAATACGTTTACTTCAAACCAGCAGATTTTATGTCATGTGACCTCATGAAAAAGCTTCCGTTTATGTGCTGTTCAGTTTTTATGTATTTTTAATGTGAGTTTGATTATCATCTTGTGTTTCGGCTTAGTCCCTTTATTAATCTGGGGTCGCAACAGCGGAATGAACCACCAACTTATCCAGCATATGTTTTACGCAGCCTCAACCCATCACTGGGAAACATCCATACACATTCATCCACACACATACACTACAGACAATTTAGCTTGCCCAATTCACCTATACCGCATGTCTTTGAACTTGTGGGGGAAACCGGAGCACCCGGAGGAACCTGGAAGAGAACACGGGGAGAACATGCAAACTCCACGCAGAAATGCCAACTGACCCAGCCGAGGCTCAAACCAGCGACCTTCTTGCTGTGAGACGATTGTGCTACCCCCTGCGCCACCACGTCGTCGTAAACCAAAGTAATTAAATTAATTAATGATTATAAAAACAAAATTTTTCCTTTGAATTAATGTAATTAATGTGATCTTAGGGTTTAAAAAGACAAATTTTTCCATAATGTTGTACCAAAGTAAAATAAAATAATAATACTTAGTGTCTTTATAGTAAACAATATTTTGACTTTGTGTGAATGTAATTTTTTTCTAGACCACAATAAATATTGTTATTTAGATTATATAAAATGTTAAAGTTTGAACCAAAGTTAAATTATACTTATAACATAAGCATAAAAAATATAAATAATACCTAAACATTTTACCTGCAACTAATTACAGTATTATTATATATATTTTTATAAACTTTTTTTTTTTTGTTTTTTTAAGTTGGTTCAAAGTTTATATATATATATATATGTATATACACTGTGCCTATTTTGAATGATTATGTTATTAAGGATGTTGTGAACAACGTTTGACCAATCAGCATCAAGGATCAGTATCATACTATTAATTATAAGCGTAATATATCTTTTAAAAATTAACTAGATTAGTCAAATATTTTATCAACTTTCCAAGACTCCAGGATTAGAAAAAATATATAGTTATAAGGTTTTGTTGCCTTACTTCAACTTTAATAATTTTCCTAAAAGTGGAAATAAATGGTTTTGTATGGAAGCTGGAAAAATACAGTTAAACAGTGAAATATTTGTTAGTGTAATATCTATTTAAATCAATAATTTACCAGTTTATTAATGATCTGACCTAGATGTTGGATGGAATGCGTTTCTTCATATCAGGATGGAGTCCTTAAACACCCTCTAGTTGTTGGGTGTACAGTGTGTGCGTGAATGAAATACAATACAACAAAGCCCTCCAAGCCAGGGTGGTTTCTGTTTATCCCAAGCCCAAATCAATTACTCCAGTATGTTTTCAGTATACACAACACCTGACCAAACAGCGCAGAGCTATGTATGCCGCCTTCTTAAATAGCAATTACAACTGTTGTTGCTTTCCAGAGCTGTATATTTGCACAGTCTGACATCCTCACCCACTTGAAGGTGCTGCACAGCTCACTGCATGTGCCTTCCTGCCCACAAATCAATAAACAGAAGCTCATTACCACAAGGAAACATGGTACTGGTTCAGAAAGTCTTATTGCTTTTGTCTTTATAAAAGGGATGGTTGCAGGCAGCGACTGATGTCTTTATAAACAGAGCAACCAAAAGAGTGATGGATAGTAATGAGGGAACTCATTCTGAAGTGTAAGTTTTCAATAAACTCAAAGATTCATCACTTTCACTAGCACTTTTTCCCACAGGGATAGTTCCCCCAATAATGACAATTCTGCCATAATTTACTCACCCTCCAATTTACTTGCTCCAAACCTGTTTAAGTTTTTTTTTTTTCTGTTGTGAAAAAATAATTATACACTGAAGTGTGTTGGGAAAAGCAGCCATTACTTCCCTAGTACTTTTGTTCCTACTATCAATGTCAACGACTGTTTTTCCCCCAACATTTTTTTATAATTTCTTGTTTTGGGTTCAACAGAAAAAAAATGCATCCATGTTTAGAACCACTTGAGTGTGAGTAAATGATGAGGACATTTTAATTTTTGGGTGAACTCTTCCTTTGATGCTTGTTGTAAAACAGATGTAGAGTAAAACAGATTTAGTATAAAGTTCTCAACAAACACAATCTTCAGAGGCCTTTTAATCCTTTTAAAGTTACATTAAGAAAAGTTATTAAAGGTTGGACTTGAAGGTAGACTAGTATTGGAGAATTTATCTGATTGATTATACGTCAATATAATGTTTTACCAAAATATATATTTTTTAAATTGAGCAATCAAAGTTAGAATAATATATTCTCAAATGTTACAATCAGTCATTAAGAACCGTGACACTGAACATATTGCTATCCCATAGAACACAATGCTAGTTCTATCCCTAAATAATGCTACAGAATGTGTTATTGTGTTCAGTGCAATGGGAAAGATTGTGAGGTTATAAAAATCAAATTATCTGTATTGCCAAGGTTTTAGAATAGTGTTTCAAACATACAGTGCTCAGCATATATGAGTACACCCCCCCTCACAAATCTCTCATTTAAATTAATATTTTCTATAGGAAGCTTTACAATATTATATTTGTGCATATACATTAGTTTAGTCAGTACTGAAGCCAAATCTGGAGCTAATCTAACAAGATAACTTATAATAATAGTTAAAAAATGAGTAGCCCAAATTTATATGTTAGGAAGAAATATTACATACTAAAATAATACATTTTTCAAAAATAGCAAAAATCAAGAGAAACAAAAAATATATACAATTTAGTTGAAATGTTGTAGTTTGTAACTTGTTTTTCGCAATATTTTGCATGAATTTAAATGTATTATCTTTCCATTTCCATGACTAAAGTATTATTTTAATAAATATATCTGTTAATAAATCTGTTTTGTTCAAATACACCAATATATTACCCCTATTCACTGAGAAATGGATAACAATATTCATTTTCAAAATGGGGTGTACTCATTTATGCTGAGCACTGTACATACCTACTGTATGATTGATGTTTTATGTATGCATGATGACAGGCAACAGTTTCTTTCTTTGTTTTTACAAAACATTTGGGGAAAAAAAGAAAAACTATAAAGAACTATTTTTCATTTTATAGAACTTTCCTTATTTTTTCATTTTATATGACTATATACTTTAGGCAATGTTTGAGACAATTTGTACAATACTTGTATACCTTTATATTTCAGGAATCTTTTCATGCTTTACAGCACATTTACGCTGCTCAACACAACACAGTGTTGGACTTAGAATATAGTCTTTTTAACCATATGGTTTTAAAGGTTTTTGTTGTTGTTGACACTGCTTGAATCAACACTGCTTGAATCATATTGCAGCATTATTTTATTAAATTTTATTAAATGCAAGTAAACTGTCTGTTTTAATGTTTTGAATACATTCTGTTATAAGTAAGAAACAAATATAGTTATGAACTTTTTTAAAACATGAACCTATTAAAATATATAAAAGAATAATTGTTCACACTTAATTATATTATATTTTAAATGACAAATATACCTGACAAATGGGTAAAACCAGGTGTTATGGAACAGTATAAACAATTAATTCATTATTCATCAAATTATTATTTTTCTAATTATGCCTGACATTTGTCTATACTGTTGCAGTGAATTAAATGTTAGTGGATGGTAATAATGTATTGTTTTTATGTTTTATATTCTTTTATTGACTCTTGTAGTCTTTGACCCACAAACATTCTGAGAAAAAATGAAGATTTTATTTTTTGCAATATCGCCCATCCCTAGGGTGGATATACACAATCTAAATATATAGATGTCCTAAGAACAAAGATAAAATAGCAGATTGCACATCTTTTGCAAAGCAAAATAGTATGCATGGTGCTGTATTTAGTATGTAAACCCTACACACCTAGACCCAATGATTACTGTTGCTTTGTTTTGCAACTTCTTAGCTGAAACTACAAGCATGCCCGTGTGGTTCACTTGAAAAACTTCAGATCAACAGTTGATATCTAATAAGCTTCTCCAGATTTCCATCACTGAGTACAATCCTGTGAATTAAAATGCCAATCACTTAACACTGCCCTGAGGGCTAGCACTGTTTGAACTGTGCTCTGCTGACCTTTAGCCACTGCTCTGCCTGTTCTTTGCTTTGTACAGCAAGCACCAGAGCATCGGCTCCCTGATGGACGATCTTCAGTTCATGCTTCTTTTTCTTGCCGTCTTTGGGGATGTGTGTGATACTGCAGCCAGACAGAAGGAGCTCCATCTGTGGAGTCTGGTCTTTAGAGGACTTGTAGCACTAAATGAAAGAAAGACATGAGATGTGCATCAGTGGGCAAACTGTGTCACCAACATAATCAAGCAAACAATGTGGAATATGACTGTATTCAGACAAATAATATGCATCTGCTTGTGATTCAGAAATGGAAAAAAGAGTGAATTGACTTTCTATGAATTGTAATGAATTTCATGTCAAAGCATACCTATTCAAAACTGTCACCCCTATAATTGTGTGTGATCTTATTTAGATTTAGCTTTTTTTTGGTGTCATGTGATCACTTAGGCACAGCATATATTTGGCTATGATCAAAAGACACACATGGCAAAATATATGTTAGCATGTCTATTCTAAATTAAAAGCAGAATTAACAAAATGCTAACCATTAGGAATGCTCAAATCGTCTGGTTGAAGAATGATATCAACTGATAATTTTGTATGATTTAATTAGTAGTCCCAACATCTGGCTGATCTCACAAACCAATACCTCTTGTATAGTTGTACAATGTAAAACTTGAGCTAGACTATGTCATAGATCAATGAGTTTTTTCTTTAGGTAGAATAGGAGAATCTGGCAGAATACATGCAATTTTTCCCAAGATAACAACCTTAAAGAAAATTGCTATGTTTCTGTTTGTTTTTGTTGTCAGTCACGTATTGTTTAAATAAGTGATAATCAATTAATTACTGTCTACTAAAGGATTTCAAATCCTTTAACGCACAACAAATCTGTAATTATGCCGATTATCTGTGGACATATACTTTGCAGCACAATATTTGACTGAATTATTTACGATATGTTAGATATCTCTGGTTTGAATCAGCCACAGGCAAAAAGAGAGACAGTGCACAAGAGACTGAGATCATGAATTTGCATTTAAATGACAAGGGCATATCTAATAGCTCATAGTAACCTGTATTAGCTACCTCTTTGCTACCTCTCAGAGCATATTTGAGAGTTCCTCGAGATTACACAGAGGTATGAAGGCTTAGGCAACAGCCACTGAGTTACTATGGTTACTACTAATGTTTGAGGGCTATACATTTGTTTTGAACTCTAATCTAAACTGACTGGCACTACCTGTGCATTAATAGATTGCATTGCACACCGTCCAGCCAATCAGAATAAAGAATTTCAAAAGACCATAGAATAATTACACCTTATAGGTTTCAGCAATGTCCAGTTTGTGACACTGTCCCACAAAGTATGTCATAAGACATACATACTATTGTCACAAGACTTCACATTGCACCCTTAGATGGGGCAAGCTATGTTAATCATGTCTGTGAGTGTGTGCATGCTCACCAACAGTTTGTTGTCCTTTATGACACAGAGCAGTTTGGTCCACTGCCCAAAGCGTTTCTTTCGCAACAGGAATGCGCAGATACGTGCATCTTTCACCAGGTCCATGGAGGCCTCCTCAGATGGCCACTGGTGACGCATCTTCTGACCCTTCCCATCCTCCTCTTCCTCATCATATGACTCATATGAACTGCTCATGGCGTCCGAGTCATAATCTGAGAATACAGTTGGGACTCTTATTAGGTTTCACTGAAATGAATGCAAAAATGATCTGGTCTTTCTTAGGTCAGAGATGGTGCTACATTACTGTCATACTTTTAAAATGTGCCAGGCATCTTAACAGTGAAATGTGGAAAAGCTGTCCTTACTAGAGGTGATGTACTCTGGTGCTTTCCCGGGACCCAGTGGAACCGCTTCCTCATAATAACCCTCAGGAAGAGAGGAGCTCGGCAAAGGAGGAGGTCCATTGTCTGGTGGCTTTCGGAAGAGATAAGGGGAGAGAAATTGGTCACTTTGAACATTCAGCACCTTGGATTAGAATCTTCATTTCTGCTTATGTTAGAAACGTGAAGACACAAAAATAAATATCAGCTTCACTGGCTCCAATTAATGTTCAAAATCAAACGTAATAGATCAATCTTAGAGGTCAACTGTTCATGTAGTAACAAGATTCATATAGTAAAAAAATATTTTTATAAGCCCTTCTGTGAAAAAAAACTGCAAAATGCAGTTTTCTAAAATGCAGTGCATGAACCAAAGACTACCTGGCTGCAGTTCACTTAACCACCACTGGTGTCACTAGTAAACTAGGGCTTCTGAATTCTGTATTAGGGCTGCACGATATTGGAAAAAACTGACATTGCAATATTTTCATTTACTGCGATATATATTGCGTTAGCGATATATATATAATAATTATATACCGTACAATTAATTTTGAAGCTACAAACGTTTAATTTACTGTGGCCAAATATCTTAAATTTTCTTAAAATGCTTACAGTCACAGGCTTTAAAACACATGCAAATAATAAACTTTCACTGTAAGGTTAAAATTTGAAATGACTCCACTATGTTGTTAATTGTAATGTCTGGTCAACTATAATCCCAACTACATTGCAGATCTCTACGATGTGACTATTGCAGGCTCGCACATTACGATATTGATGCTGAAACGATAGATTGTGCAGCCCTATTCTGTATATATCCCCCTTAAAACATTCTTATTCTTGCCTATGTATATGAAAAGGAAACATTCTCTTTTATCATTTTACAAACTGTATGGCAAAGTCACTTTTGAATATTATCTGAACATATTCCGATTTTAACTGATTTTTTAAAAAAAAATGTTTTATGACTTATAAACAGGCTAATGTTATTTTGTGCAGAACATTATTGTGGACTAGATAACTTTAATAAACATTCTATTAACACTACTGGAAGAACATTCATTTATTACTTTAAAAACCTTGCCCAAACATTTTAAAAACATTCCCTATTAGCTGGAGTCTCTAACGTCATAATGGGAGTAACCAAAGGCCTACAGTATCAACATCTGTGGCAAGAGTCAGAAGGGAATGTTAATAAACAAACCTGTCATGCAAAAAAATATATATATATTTATGCTAAACGAGCAGTTGGTCATGATGAGTAGAAGAAAAGAGAAAGAAGAGAGCGGACGTACAACACAAACAAATCAAAAATAGGAAACTAAATGCTAAATAGAAAGCAGAGTGAGCTGCAGATTAGAAAGATGAGAATCGCTACAGAATCGCTAGTTCTGGAAAAAAAAATAATTCAGGGCTATTTGTGGGTTTTTTTATTCCCATCTGGAGGCATACAACTAGAAGTGTAGGCACCTTACCTAACATAAGTCACTTGGCCAAATTTCTCTGTCTGCGTTTAAACAAAAAACAACTGTTGTAAATAAAGCTAATGCCTGACAGTCTATCACTCCTTTAATTAGTTCTGTTCCAAAATCTAGTGTTCTGTCTACACAGGCAGCATTTTATGTCATCACACCTGGCGGCAAGACTATACTAAAAAGTGTGTTGCATAATTAAGACACTTTCTTTTTACTAAATTGCTAAGGCTGGATAGCACTTTGTGGAAGAAAATCCTAAAATGCACTACAAATGACGTCAGAGAAAAGAAATAATCAACGCTGGCAGTATGAAAAATGTTAAAAATAACTATAATACATTTATTTTTAGATAAAAAAAATAACAACAGGAAAAATTAAAAGTGTAAAACTATGCTTTAAATAATCAAAATATCATAATACTTTGCAACATATGATGTGCAAGTTAATATGAATGGACAACTGTATATTATATTTAAACAAAATAATATTAGAGCATTTATTAACTTTTGGTATTTTTTTATTGCAATTGAGCACACTCTTTGACAGTGTATTGATGTTAACAAAAAAACTGAAAACGTTTGCGCATTCCTATATAATATATGTACAGAACAACCAGAACCTCATTAGTGTGTGAATGTGAATGTTTAAAAGAAAAAGAGAAAGAGCGATTGTGTGTGTATATGAGTGCAAATGAGCATGCATACGTGAGTTACAACGTGTTTAAGACCCTCTGATTTGAGTCTTGGTTAGTTGGGCCCCGCTGGCAGCACATGTGACAACCTGGTGTTGTCATGACGACACAGGCCCTCCAGAGCCTTCCTCATTTCCCAGGCTGCATGCAAACAATTATGGTTGATGACAAACTTGTATAAACTCTTTTCGTTTTCCTTCCCACCCCCCCTCCAACCCATGGAAAGTCTTTCTTTATTTCTTTTTCTTACATTTTGGTTCACAGAGAGCGCCTTACTTTTCCATGGCTTTTCAGGTGGGGGAATTACAACACATTTCATGAGACCTAAGGACCAATGATCACGATTGCCACCTGGCACACTTTATTACCATGGTAACCTCAATATGGTAAAATATCATAACATGGAACATGAGTAGCTATTTACATTGAAAACACTGAATGTGAACTGCTCATGGAAATATACTGTAAGAACCAAGTTAAAACGGATGAGGAAAACAATACAAAATACATCTCGCTTATGCTGAGTGCTTCATTTTCCTTTCAGAAATAAACTGTGATAAGACCTTCTATGTTCACATATTAAAAAAAAAAAAGATTTTTAGACTGTTGATGTTGGCCAGAAAAGCATGGCCTTTGTCAACATGGCCTAAATTTGCTCATTTCCTCCTTTAGTATATTAGCAGGAAAAAAAAACTGCATCAAAATGATTGTATGTTGGACTGAATTCTGCACTGAGTTTGTGTGCTGCTGGTTCCTGAGGGTTTTTGTTCAAATGCATAATGTAAACTACAACAGAAACTGTAATGTTTTAGTGTGACCTCTTGGCAGATGAGAGGAGGGTGTGTTTGACGTCTGAGGTAGACAAGGATACTTTATCTCAGCGATAGTCATTATAACTTGGCTTTAGATATAATGAAGACCAGAACATGCTAAATTCCCCATACACTCTTCATCTGTATGGGTGGTTAAGTGTGTACATGCTGTCTATACATACGTCTGCAGACGTGCATATCCAATACAACACTTGGCTGCTCTTTTCTTTTCATGCTCTTCTGTTCGTATGTTTCTAAAGTTTTCTCTGACCCACTTTTAAAATACACTGAATGGTAGTAATGCAAAACAACTGTATACCGTTCAAAACCATTTAGAATAGGAATGATTTCTTTAAGAAATACAAATACTTTTATTTGATAAGGATGCATCAAATTGATCAAAGGTGATAGTAAAGACATTTGTAATACTACAGAAGATGTCTTTTTTTTTATATATTTTTGTTTAAATTTTGTGTTCCCTGGTTACCATTGACTACATTATATTAATAATTTTATACTCTATGAATTACTGCAATATATATATATATATATATAGGGCCTCACAGTGGCGCAGTGGGTAGCACGTTCGCCTCACAGCAAGTAGGTCGCTGGTTCGAGCCTCGGCTGGGTCAGTTGGCGTTTCTGTGTGGAGTTTGCATGTTCTCCCTGTGTTGGCGTGGGTTTCCTCCGGGTGCTCCGGTTTCTCCCAGAAGTCCAAAAACATGCGGTATAGGTGAATTGGGTAAGCTAAAATTGTCCGTAGTGTATGGGTGTGTATGGATGTTTCCCAGACATGGGTTGCAGCTGGAAGGGCATCCGCTGTGTAAAACATATGCTGGAT
>CAIGQW010052810.1:8844846-8854979 GCA_903798125.1 Danio choprae
ATAAGTATTTTGAGAGCATTATTTTGAGAATATTGACTCGATCACATCAGTCGTTGTACTTTAGAGAAGTGGATAGAAATAATAATCTGACACGTGTTGCTCAATAACACTGTGTGATTGGTGGAATTTTTGGCATCATGGGTAGTACTTCGTTTTAAAAAATAAGCTGAATTAATTAATTAACAGATGATTCATTCATTCATTTTCATTTCGGCTTAGTCCCTTTATTAATCTGGGGTCGCCACAGCAGAATGAACCGGCAACTTATCCAGCATATGTTTTACGCAGCGGATGCCCTTCCAGCTGCAACCCATCTCTGGGAAACATCCATACACACCCTTCACACTCATGCACTACAGACAATTTAGCTTATCCAATTCACCTGTACCGCATGTCTTTGGACTTGTGGGGGAAACTGGAGCACCTGGAGGAAACCCACGCCAACACGGGGAGAACATGCAAACTCCACACAGAAATGCCAACTGACCCAGCCGAGGCTCGAACCAGCAACCTTCTTGTTGTGAGGCGAACGTGCTATCCACTGCGCCACCGTGAGGCCCTAATTAACAGATGAGTTCAACTAAATTATAAAGATCCAACTAGCAATATCACAACAGATGTGTCATTAAAGATTTACCAGTTTTACTAAACAAACTATATTCTCTTTAGGAACATAACTAAAGAGTAGTGTACATTGTTAAATAAAGAGGGGGCTGGGAAACAATAAAATATGGAAGGCCAAAAGGGCAAAGAGTTGTTTTTTAAAGGTTGACATTTTCAGTCCAAAAATTCTCTGAATACAGAAGCGCTATTTATCAGTTCCTTCCATACCATCAAACCATAAACGACTCAGCTAAGTACAGAAGACGGCTGTGTTACTGCATGTTATGCTTTCAGTTCATCAGGGCATCTAAGCCCGGAGGGAGGACAGAATTCCAGGCAAAACTGCAGTGTAAAGAGTCTTGCTGAAGCAGCGTTCCGTACCAGAGCCACTCAAGTATTTTTAGGCAAAGTTCCACCTCTGATCTGAGCTGGAAGTCTATATGAAGCAGATCTGCTGCTAGCAGAAGAAAATCCAATTCCACCCATTCATGCAACATCTAGTCAATCAATATGTCTGTGCATATGTATAAAGCTATATACTTGACCTAGATTTCAAAATCTAGCTTCAACACTCTCTTTCCACACCATTTCACTTCACAACACAGCGTATAGTGCTGTTATGTGGTCCGTTGTATGTGTGTGTTAACAGACGTCTGGGCCAGTTTGGGTCTATTGTATTGGGACTGGAGCACAGGATAGCCAGGAAACTGCACTCAATCCGACAATATTTAAATCGTTTAACATTCACATTTCCTCTTTTGGCCGCCTTGATATGGATTGTATTCATACACAGCATCTCAATCTCACTTTCACACAAATTCACACAGTGATTTTGATGTAGATTTGTGTCACTACAAATGGTTTTCCATGTGCTGGTCTTTCAGAAACTTTCCAGCCGACCCACACAAAAGGCAGGCTAAAAACTGAAAGCTCATTTTATCGAATGAAGTGACTATATAAACTGTCACTTGCTATATCCTATAAAAGATGTTCAGAAGAGTAGAAATCAGCATCTGTATTGGTATTTCCATGGCAACAGACAAAATGCATTGTTGTGCATGAATCATAATTCATTTTCCTCCTTTTGTCCATGACACAATGAGGGATTAGGTCATTGCATTCCAGACTGCGGTTAGCCCTCATTAAAAGGGAGGTGGGGGGATACAGTAGAGTCCTTCACTTTTGCAAAACTGAATCTTGGGATCTCCATCATTGGCCATTGTAGACTGTAGGCTGCAATGATGGACTCTTGTCATAAACAGTTATTGTTATGGAATATTTGAGCTTCATTTCATTTTGGAAGATTCAGAGAGAATGAAAGATAAGGGGAAAACAGGACCAAAAAGGACCAAAAAGAACTAAAAATGCCCTAGATATAGGGGAGGATCTTAAAAACTAATAAAACAGACTCCCTTTAGGGTTACAAAGAGCAGACAGATAATGGGTTTGTCTGTGTTCATTAATGTGACATTGTGTGTTGGGGTGCACACTTGAAGGCTGGGGGATGCTGGTGGAGAGGAGCAGAAGCCAACATCAACACAGATGGAAGTCATCATTGTCCCAGAGGAGTCTGTTATGGCTTCCCCATATTCTCTTACACACACTCTTTCGCTGCTCAGCTACAAACAGCAGGATGTAATTCGGCAACTGAAGAAAGTGTATTAGGGACTTACCCCCTCCTTGACAGAATCCACAAATGTTTATTGATATATGGCAGTGTTGTCTTTGAACTCACTGTGCATGATAGTATGTGAGGGTTACATCACGTTTCTGTATTTTCAGCTTCTCTGCATCAAGTTTTTAAGATGCCATGTCAAAAACACACCACAAGACGTCTGTGTTCTGTTCCATTCCAATGCCTTCCATCTAGCTTGCTTTGAAAGGTTGAACTTGCCCTAAAGCAGCACTCAACACTCACACTAGAAGTAGTACTGAAATGTGGTTTTTTTTGACACACCAACTTAAAAAGCAGTGTTAAGTATCTCACAATACAAAGAGTCTTGACTGGACCAACAACAAGAATGTTGTAACCCTATGGGGCTTTTACATCGCGTACTTACAGGAACTAGCCACCAAGGTGGTCCCCTGAGAACAAAATTTTGGATTATTTTGCTGGTTGCATTTGCACTAACAATCGGAACTCTGACATGATGTAAGCCAGCAGAGAGCAATGTCATTTAAGTCCTGCATTCAATGTCAACAACTGGAAGATGGAGAATAAAGAGATTTCTGGATTTTGGCATTAGTCGATTGAATAATCCATCATTCTTTTCAAAGTTGATGAAAGAATAAATGGGGCATTTTTAGACCATGCTATTGTCTGAAATATTTTACAGTCAGGTAAACCAGTTTGCACAATCCTGCTGGAAGATTATATGGTAGCAAGAGAGCTAGACTGGAAGGTCATGGCTGATGTCCCATTCAAAGTCACTAGTCCCATTACACTTGTGAATTAGGAGTTAGAGCACAGTCCTCAGGCATGCAAACCCCTACTGGTCTCACTAACAGCAAGAAACCAAGCTTTCCCAGGTGTTCACCAATGACCAGGCTCAGTTCAGCTTAGCTTAGTCTCGGGGGTTACAGAATGACAAGACTCCATGTTCATGAAGACAGTTACTGTAGTAAGTATATTTAATCAATGTACACCTACATCACTGGCAGTTTTAATTATTGAGTCCTGTAGTGACTCCTATAAACCAAATTTTGCATGCATGTACAGTAAGCACAGCCCTCATTTATCTCTAAGTAATAGTCACTAAATTAGAAATTGGAAAAACTAAATTAGCACTTTAGCAAGCCTCATCAATGGAAAGTCAGACATTTATCTCCTGAGTTCATTCTAGTACATGTACAGGGAAGAGTTGCAGTGAATTTGCTGCCAAACATTCATTAACCCAAAGCCACAGAGTTCAAGTCAACACAAACACACACTCACATGCACAGAAAGTCTCCAGACACTATTCTCCCCCTTGCGTACTGTGGCGTCTGCTGTCCTGTCCATGGCCTATCTCACCACCCACATGCCCAGCTTCAGTCCTCCTTCCCTCAATCCCTCCGTTTCTCTCCTGCTGTGGTTTTGACCACTCATAAGTACCATAGAAGGCTTTAGTCACACACACACACACACACACACACACACACACACACACACACACACTGAATTTGCAGAATTAGGTATGGCAGGAATATAACAGAGAGTCAGTTTATAAACCTGGCTCACTGACGCAATACTAAATCATCACATAGCTGGGGAGAGAAAGAAGAACTACACAGAGCAGAGGGTGTGGCTGATGAAGAGCAGGAATAAGAAAAACTAAACAGTACAGTGGAAAAGAAAAAAATGGTGGGCGACTTTCAGGTTCTGCCTTTCCTCAGGCAGGTTTTGCACATGCAGAGGTCCGACCTTGGACTGTAGTAAATGGATATTTCTATCATTTCATCTCTCACACTCTATCCCACAATCCCATGCCCCCTCACACCTTCCGGGAATGAGAACCGCCGCCCCCTTACACACACACACACACACACACACACACACACACACACACACACACAGACACAGACACACAGACACAGACACACACACCAGGGTTAAGCATGGATGGCTGAAGTAGGAAAGGATGTTTCTAATTATACTGTAAAGCGCTGAGTGCGTAAAGAGTGCGCTGTTAAACAAGGTGCTGGGATGTGTGCATTGAAAATGACCAACTATGACCCATGAACACCTGCTATTTATCACAAGCATCTGCTGCTGCCTTCAAACAAAGATGATTGTTGCTCTGAGTGTCACACATATGTGAGCCTGTACATACATAAAGGCATAATCTGTTTCATGTGTGATGGATGAGACCACATCAGGGTCGCGTGTCGGTAACTATGAGGTCATGTGACAGAAAACTGATGTGAACACTTCCTGCTGCTGTTTTACAAAGCTCATAAAAAACACTGAACACTTTACAAAAAGACACCATCAAACCACCAGCAAGCAGCAGTCAGGGTTCAGACATAAGACAACACGACTATTGTTTCAGGAGTTCACACTTATATAATAATCAACTGTCGAGGGGCAGAGGTGAGATAGAGAGAAGTTCATTCATAAATAACCCTTGATTAATTAGGCTGATACTAAATGCGGTCCACCTTGTGTTAGGTTTATTATCTGAACGTACCCCTCCAGAACTTTGTTAGTAAGATATAATTTCTGGACTGCAAGGAATCCTAAAGCAAACGTACATTAGAAAATCAATAAAGTGTGTAAAGAAGACAAAGTTTTTTACTTTGTTTAGTAAAACCATATTTTCAATTTATTCAATTTTGAAGGTGACAATACATTGAGCACATTGTGATTTATACAATGGTTTTAATGTAGTTTATTGGACCATTAGCTATGCTATTCTGCATGGTATTATTAGACTACTTTCTCTCACAGAAATGTATTTATTACTTTTTTAGCAAATATTTTAAAACATTATTTTTGGGGGGAAATTTGTACATAAATTTGAAAAAGAATATCCAAAGGAGAACTCACTGAGAGGCAGCTCATGTTTTTGTGCACGCTCTGAAAAAAAGTGTAATAGTCCCAAATAGATTTAAATAACCCTTAAAGAAACTTTGTTTTTTGTGTATTCTTAGAACAGATTTTTATGTGTAGAACAGATCAAAATTGCATGGTATGCACAAATCACACAAATCACCGCCAACTTATCCAGCATATGTTTTACACAGCGGATGCCCTTCCAGCTCCAACCCTGTACTGGGAAACATATACACTCATTCACACACAAACATTATTCAATTCACCTATACCACATGTCTTTGGACTGTAAGGGAAACCGGAGCACCCAAAGTAAAAACCACACCAACACGGGGAGAACATGCAAACTCCACACAGAAATGCCAACTGAAGTCGGGACTCAAACCAATTACCTTTTTTCCTGTAAGGCGACAGTGCTAACCACTGAGCCACCATGTTGCCTGCTGTATTAATTGTAATTTGCAAATCTTACCATCCAGGGGTGAGGAATCTCTGGTAGGGGCATCTGAGGAGGGGCCGGGAGAGATGTGTGTATCTCTGTCTTACATGAGGGCTCTGAGAGAACAAAGCACACACAAAAAATACATTCAAAATGCTGAAAAACTTAAATGATTGACTGATTTTAGGAACACGTGAGTTATGATGATGAGATGTGGTGCAGTGTGAAGAGTTCATCTGTGGTCAAAGGTCAAAAGAGCAGTTAAAGGGCTTTTTCTTTCGCTTACCTCTAGTGGCCAGAACTCTGTGCAGGATGTTTAATATTTGCTGTTTCTTCTCTCTCACTCCAGCAGTCAAATACTCTCTGTCCAACAACTCCAGAAACACTCGTAACTCTGCCAACAACTCCTCCATCGCTGCAAAAACACATAGAATCAAACATTCAATGAGCACTTCAAATATTCAAACAAGCACTTCGAATTGGTATCTAATACGTCTGAAGCATCAAATCTTGTGCTTTGTTGATTTTCTCATATTGACACTGTAAAAATTGTCTGTGTGCTTTGTGCTGCCCTGAGATGTTGGCTGGCATCTGGTAAAAACAGTGAATTATGGGTATCTGTTGGCTCGGCACCTGAGGAATATCAAAGGCTATCAAATGTGAATTGCAGCCCTGGAAAATCAGAGGTCTATAAAACAGCATTACAATGGGCTCGGGCCCATACAAACACATAGCTGAAGGTTTACATAAGACTGCAGACTAGAGGGGGGAGGACGGCTGCTGTAGGGGCAGCTTCTTGACGTAAAACAGAGAATAGAGCGCACTAATTAGAGTGTGCTATGAAATGAAGTGTGCATAGCAAATTGAGTGTGTCACTGTATGACTGCTGGTCTAGATTCCAGCCACCAATACTGGTGTACTTACATCTGGATATGAGCCAGTTATGAGCAGTTATGAGCCATCTGGATATGAGCCAGTTTTTCTTCAGGTTGGCTAAAGTTCATTTGAATGCTGATAGCCTTTCCTCGAGAATGTACTTCGGGGCAGCTATGTCTACATTTTCACGTGGTTATAATTGAATACAAGTACCACACAGAAAAATGCCTGATGAAAGCAGAATGCACAGAGAATCATAAAATATGCACATAATTGAACTGCATAATTGGATGCAGTTTTTAGTTAAGAAGTTGTTTTTTTAAGAAGACATGCTAAACGTGCTAACTGGGATAAAATAAACTGATCAAATACTGTAGGAGCCATTTGTGTTGGTTGTAATTTTCTTTTACATCACTAGAGGTTGTATAATGTATTTATGCTCACCTAGCAATGACCTGGGGGCTTAGAAGAAGGTCAAATAAACTTTCTGAACGTGATGGACTTGAGAATGGGTTTATGCTTATTTTGATGTTTACTTTTTTACTTTTGACAAAATCGTAATATATGGATTGGAATATCCTACTTTATTTTTAAAGGTATGGACATTTCATTTTATTATCGAACTGTTCAAGGAGCAAACGTGTCAGAACTAATGATCTAATTATATGCACATCTAATTATATGCTTCGGTGGATTTGCTCTTCAGTATTTGCACTTTCAGCAGTGAAACTTAAACCACACTGAACTGAACTAATCTGAACTAAACTCTGAAATCTGGACTTTACTAGAACATGTTAAGCTGCTTTGACACAATCTACATTGTAAAAAGCGCTATATAAATAAACTTGAATTGAATTGAATACTAATATATTTCTTGATGCCCATCAAAAGCCTTGCCCCAACAGTTCCTATGAACTGCATTAAACTATGGATCAATCTCACAACAATATTAAGTTTCCAAAGACAAGACATCCACTTTATGAACACAAATTGTTACACTGTGTCCTTAATACATGCAACACAACAAGATTCCAGGGACAAGCAATTTGTCTGTCCGCACCAGATGTGATGCAACATGACAGAAACATTTAAATATCAGCCATTCATTTAAATACTAGCCACTGTGCTCACATCAAAATGGTAAGGGTTGTAATATAGAAAAATCACATTAAACATCTTTAAAATTATTAAAAAGTATATAGGCTACTATATACTTGTGTGGCTGAAGTAGTTGGTTTGTACTGAGTCATGGTTCTGACTTTCATTTTCAAAGCGTTTGATAGCTATTTAGTTTGAGAGCTACTTTCAAGATCCGAGTTAAACTTAAAACGGCCTTAATCTGCTTCCATATTCAGTATGGCAATAAATGTCATGTAAAATGGTATGTGCACAATTAACACTAAATAAAGCACATAATCAGAGGTGATCATTGTCATTGTAGTTTATGCTGTTGTTCAAAAATATCACAGAGACATCACAGAAATAGAAAGAATTTCTAAACAGAAATTTTGCTCGACACCATCACGGATGGTTAGGATAAAAACTCTTTTTAACATGGAAAAAATACTTTTTAATCGCATGATGTGGCGTCGTGTCACATCACGTGTACTTAAAGCATGGTGTTAAGTGTTATCTCTGCACTCTGAGGCACTTTATGTAGGAAAAAGAGCTACAGTTGTTTCTCCGGTTGCAATACTTACTTTTTATTACTGAGATCATGAGCTAAGGTACTCATTAAAATTGTGATTTATTATCAAAATATTTATCTTCCAGTATGACATACTACACAAGTCAAATTTGCAGCTGTGGGTTGAAAACTTCTGCATCTATCAAGCATGTACATTCAGTGGAGGGTTTTTTTCAGTTCAGTTGTCCATTACATTTGATTTTCTCTGAATTTTGTCTTAGAGGGATACACTAAATGATTGTTACAGAAACCTACTATACGAGAAGGTTTGTGCACTTGCGTCATAGTTAAACTGATTGTCCAAGTACTGATTTAGGAAGGCATTACAGTGTCCTTACACACGTACAATCTAATTTAATCAATGTTAATTTCCTAGATAATTCAAATCACATGTACTTGTGTCCAACTGAAAAGACCTTTACCCACTGTGTGTGCTTGAGCTTCTCCTCAGTAACTGTGAACATAGTCTAGCATAGCACAACAGAGCATTTTGTCCCAATTGTTAATTCTTTAAAAACAGCTTCACGGACATTCTGTTGACTTTAAGTAATTTTTCAAGTACAGCTTATTAACTCTAACCATTTAACTAACCCTCCAATGACTGGTTGGTAGTTGAATTGTAATTTGAAAAGTGACCTATAGTCAGTAGAGTAACTAAAACAAGTTTCAACCATTTTATATTGAAAACATTTATGGAATTAAAATCAAAGACACAAAATGATAACTAGAAAGAAGTGTCAAAGGAGCGTTTTTCAATTTATAACCAGTATTGTTGTGTATGATGAAATTTTCATTTAAAAAAGTAAACGATTACACAATTTCCAGGTGTTACCGTATCATTCTCTGTCCAACAGCTTGAACATGTCAGAGTGAATAAAGCTAATGAAGCACTTTTGGTGACTGTGGCCAAACAACATGAAAGGAAATACACTTTAAAAACCAACCAAGCAAACTAAATCGCTACATTAAAGAGCACCAAGTGCCACATAGAAATGAGGACCACCTTCAAACTATGCTTAAAGGCAAAGTTAAGAGAGAGAAAATGAATGGGGAAACAATAAAGGGGAAAACGTTCAACAATCACAACCTTCTTCATTCACATGCTCTCCACTGACTATCACTATCATAAACAAAACTAAATGATGAAAGACAACAAGTAATGGGTCCAACTAGCTCATCTTTAAAAACCAACATACATCCAAGCTAGGTATTACAAATTGTTAAAGGGATTGTTCACCCAAAAATAAAATTCTAATAATTTACTCATCCTCAGGCAAGATGTAGGTCTCTTTCTTTTGTTAGAAGATTATAGGAGATTTTAGCTGAAACTGTGGCCTTTGGTTATTCATAAAATGTCAATGGCACTTTGAGAGTAAAGAAAAACATGTACAGGTAAATCTATATCCATAAAGTCGCATTCCAGACTGTCATGTATGAGCTCAGGGCTGTTTGAAGAGGGTGTACAGTTGATTAAAGATTAGACTATAGTAAATCATGCTTAGTTTCTTGCACAGATTGATCATTTCGCTCAAAATGACCAGCACGAGGACGAGTCCATCCTAGAGAAGATTTAAAAAAGCAAAGCTGATCTAAATTTGGCGTTGCTCATAATAAATGGTATTTACCTTGCTGTTTGTCTATGACCAGTTTGACAAGCTGACCTAGTGAACTCTTAGAGTAAACATCATTCGCAGTCTCTGCAGTACGAAAAAAAAACAAAAATCACATTATTGTACCATTCCGACCCAAATTCAATAACACTGAGGGATGTGGTCTACAAAAGCACTTGTGATTCTGCCAGCATGCAAGAACTAGTATTATTTGTCTGCTGATGCAGTATGTGTGTGGATTTGCGTAGGTGTGTATGTATATGTGGTTACGCTCTACCACCCAGGCCGCTGAGAAGCAACATCCTTGAAATTCACCAAATAAAAATGAGTGAGTGAGTGAATGTGTGTGTGTGTGTGTGTGTGTGTGTGTGTGTGTGTGTGTGT
>CAIGQW010052810.1:8855079-8888197 GCA_903798125.1 Danio choprae
TGTGTGTGTGTGTGTGTGTGTGTGTGTGTGTGTGTGTGTGTGTGTGAATGCAAATTACAGACTATCTTTCTCTCTTTTCTGTCATCCTATCCGACTCTTCTATCAGATCTTAAAGCAGTTCTCTTTAATGAATCGTTTAAATCTATACGGTCATCTATGACCTACCAAATATAATCAGGCGTAAACCCATGCCAAGTTTCTGTGGCGTACCCACCATCCCACATCCTTCGCTCACTCTTTTTTTCTTTCTTTTATCTCTCTCACTCACTCTTCTCCTTTTCTGTTTCCTTACTGAGCCAAGAAGCTATTCATTTTTCTCACTTCTGAAGTGAAAAGTTATGACAGCTGACAATAAACCTTTAAAAAAAATGAGATAACAAACAACATCTTTTGCCTTGGTTTAGAAACCTGCCAAGAACATAAACGTGAACCTCTCGCTCTTCTGTCCTCCCAACTCCTCATCCAGCGTACTGCTTTTCTTTGATGTCTGCTGACAGGATCCAGGCGGAGAGCTGGTGATGACTGAGATACAACACAAGCTCCTTCTAAACTACAATCCAGTCTTACACACCAAAAGACTTGGAGGCTGAACAGACGGATGGATGGAGGGATAGATAAAAATAAAAGTATGATATTTTCTCTCATAACAGCTTCAGTCATATCAAAGTTTTCTAAAGCAAATCAGTTCACTCTGCAGCCATCTTTGTTCTTTTGTGTAAATAACAGGAAACAAGACAAAGCTTCCATCTTTTTACCTGAAATAAATTACAAGTTCAACCCAAAATGAAAATTCTGTCATCATTTACTCATCCTCATGTTGTTCCAAACACATAAGAAATTCATCACCTTCGGAATACAACTTAAGATATTTTTGCTTTCCCTCCATTAAAAATTCCATACTCTGGCACTTCAAAATGACAAAAATGCACATGAAGCCATTTATTTACATATAAACACTGATGAGCAAACAATGTTTACAGTATTCAGATTTGGTCACAGATGTTCAAGCATGCTTGCTTGACATGCAAAAACCAAGAGGTTTATTTAGGTCAAACAAGCTCGTCTGAACCAATGAGGTTTGTTCTAGCTCGTCAAACAGGTGTGGTTGAGCTTCTATTTATATTCCACTGATCCATGTTTGAATATGAGAATAAAAGCCAAAGTTAAATATGTTCATCATGTCAGGATTAAACGACATGTGGATTAAACCATTTGAAACATATTGATTCATTTAATTTTATTTATTATTTATTTATTTTTGCCTTTTATTATCTCCTTACAAGGTTTTAAAGCATCAGCTTTTGGGATAAATAGATGTTTAATGGAGAAATCTCAAATTTCATTCAAATATCCTATTTTGTCTTATGAGTTTTAAAACAAATGTGAAGGTTAGTGAAATGATGAAAGAACTGTTAAACTGTAATTAAATTGATTTTTTTTTACATAAATTAATAGATCTCTAAAATGAATGAACATCATGTCATTGATCACATCTGTGTGTCAGTTTTACTAAACTCTATCAATAAGCCAGTTGGTCCTTTTAACATCCATGTCCCACAGGAACCCATAATATCAATACTATCATGGATTATATATTGTATTATCATGTCATGGATTATATATTGTTTATAGGGCTGTATGATATTGGAAAAACCTGGCAATGCAATATTTTGTTTTCTGTGTTATTTATGGTGATATGAATCTAATTTCAACAAATGGCTCTATTTGGAATTAATTCATCGATTTAGACTGACTGAGAATATTTTGTAGTGGATCGATTCTGCATAAAATATAATAAACATAAATAAATAAATAGTAAACAAATATAAATACAACAGAGCAAAGATACAAGTGAAATATACATTGTGCTATGGTTTTCTGGGAAAGTCTTACAGTATTCGGGTAGAGTAATTGAATAATTGAATGTAAAATAACATTACATAGCCTTCATTGTTTAAATAATTTAATAAAATCTTTATTGACGTTAAAATGGTAAAATGTCTGAATACTTTTAACTCTTGAAATGCTCAAACAGTAGCAGGCCTTAAAAACATGCTTTTATTAGTGGTTTACTCATTTGAGCGAACATCTGCAGTAACTTCAAAAATATCAGATATTGTGAATTGTGGCTCAAACTATAATCCTGACTCAACATCTCAGAACTTGCAGTGTGACTATTGTGGATGTACACATTGCGATATCGAAGCTGAAACGATATATCATGCAGCCCTATAGAATCTCTTGCAGATCTGAGTGGCACTGTGTGCCCAGAAAAAAAGACATTTGGCAGTTGGGAATACGGCCGCTACTAGTCTGTGGTTTGTGAAATTAGGCTGCTTTACGGGTTGGCCTGATCATGGTTACTGCTCGCTGCCATAGGCCAGGGCACACCAGAGCACTACTCAGACTACACAGGCCTGGAAAATGGTAGAAAAGTACAGGAGAGAGGAAAATATTGAACAGATGCTTCACTATCCCACTAATGATGGGCTTGAATACCAGCATCTGTGTAGACACATATATCAAATGCACCGGATCATCAATAAGAGAATCTCCTGTTGTATAATTGCATTCTTCTCTGTGTTTGATTATATGTGTGTACTATCCTTTCACGTGAACATATGAGGAAATTACTGAGGTTTCAATTATGAAAGGACGGTTTAGAATACATGTCCATAAATGTGCACTTGTGTGTTTATGAGTATGTGTGTGCATGTTTGTGTATAATTACAGAGCGCTAACTCCTAAACCACAGTGGGCAGAGGGGTGGAAGAGAGGGGCCATTGGTTACAGAAACCTTTAGGAATCATCCTTCTGGAGGGTGGAGGAGACTCCATGGTGCCTGGGAAACTTAGCAGAGATGTCTTTACATCTTTTTAAGTGTGTATTTATGGATGCAATAGTGTATTTGCCTTCCAGTAATTACTTTAGTAATTGCACGAAGATGCATCGAATATATTAAGTGTAAACATTTGCATATTGCACTAAGCTGGGGCTGAAACTGTTAGGTTCCTTTTTAAAAAATTAACACCTTTATAAGGCAGGGATGCAATAAACTGATCGCTAGTGATAGCATATATAAAATATTTAAAGGAATAGTTCACCTAAAAAAAGGTTTGGAACCACTTGAGTGGGAGTAAATTATTAATAATTTTTTTTAATTCTGGGGTAAACTATCCGTTTAACTTCATTTATAAAATATTTGTAATATAAATGTTCAATAATATAATATAAATATAATACAAATAGTTTATTTAGACATCTATGCAAACCATCCCTCTGTGAATTGCATACTAAATAACAAAGCAATCTAGGTTCAATGCTCGAACCAATGGTCACAAAAATGACCCCCACTTAATAGCAATGTGAACACATGACATTTCTTTCTCTTAGAGTTTCCCAAACTATCTTAAAATGTTTAACCATAGAGGCAAACACACTAACCTCTCTGACACTCTCCCCTTAGGGACAATGTAGAAAGCTATTAACTCACTTACATAGTAGAAGCGAATGTTTATGGTAGCAATTGACAGAAAGAGAGAAAATGATAAAAGACTGCAGTGGAGCCAAGCAGTTGACAGAGTGGGTGGAAAAGATGGAGAAAGGCAAACTTAAATAGTTCTGTTCTTCGTTCACGTCGTTTTGGGTCAGACATCTCCACTTAAAGGAAAGGAAAGCCTTTGGGGGTTTCTGGCACGTGCAAGCCTTTAAAAAGTCATCAGAGTGGAAACTGTCGAAGAGGAGACCCCCTAAAATAAAGCCAAGTAGGCTAGCAGACCAATACCCACATCACACACGATAATCGAGTGCCAATTCTTACCATGTCAGACTGGTCTAACAACACAGTGCCATGTTCATAAATGTCAATAAACACATTAACCACCAGCACAGTCCAGTATGAGCTCTAGAACAAGATGAAAAGTTCAAATCCACAGGGAACACTGTGACATCTGGAACTGTGCTGACATGTTTTAGTGCAAAACTTCAAATCAAGTATGGCGTTGAAGTCAATGTAACATATGTAAATGATAATATGGTCTTTTAAAGGATAGTTAACCCAAAAACTAAAATTTACTCAACACTCTCCTTCAAGTGGTTTCAAACCTTTATGAGTTTCTCCTTTCTGTTAAACATAATTACAGATATTGTGAAGAATGTTGGAAACTGGTAGCCACTGAAATCCATAGAAAGGGGGAAAATGGATACCAACATTCTTCAAAATAATTTCTGTGTCAGAAGAAAGTAACTCAAACAGATCTAATACAAATGCAGGGTGAGTAAATGATCACTGATTCTTTTTGTTTTTGGGTAAATTATTTTAACACAAAAAAACGAGATAAGGACCTGACACGTTATTTTACCGTGACAAGTTATTTTGCAATAATGTAAGGTCCCATACCTCAAAAAAGCAATTCCGAAAGATAGCCTAATGTTTGATCGTTGCAACTGACCACCAATCACAATTAAGAAGCCTTACATGCAAAACTCCAAAGGCAATGCTAACGTTACACCCTGAACTCAGATACCATTAAACCTCTGTGGACAATAGGGCTCTGTCATACCCAACCAAGTGCAGAGCTGTGATGCACGTACTGGATACCTGACACCTCACAGCTGCCAGACAAACAACCAATCACAGATATCCTGCCTATCCAGCTTATGTTGTGTTTCTGAAAGTGCAGACTTCTGTGACAGAAGATAAGGGCACCTGTATCAACCTAAAGTTATCATGACTGACTGCAATACATTTTTCTCGCATGAGTTTTTATACAATAAATACAATATTCTAGTATCCTATATTAATTGTAAAATATTTCAATATGCTAATTAAATGCTAATCAGAAGATTAATGATTTACACTTTAGTAAAAAATAATAATAAATGCACTACACAGACTTGAAATAGCAGTCCACCTCCTTCAACGTCACGTCATTATATTTACCGCCTCTTCACATTTCGAATTGCAACGGCTTTTCTGATTCTAACTCACCTCAGAGAGTTGTGAGGGATTCGACTGTTTACGAGGTGAACCCAGCTCTTCCCAAAAAGACACGGTAATTTCGCTTTCGAAATGTCTGTTATTTGAAATAAATACTGGTTTTTCGCTTACTGTGCTTCAAAAAATGTAACGTTCCATATATTTAGACTAACTTTGTCCTCACTCATGTCTTACGGCGCGTGAATATTTCAGGATGCAGGTCTACCATATAGAGTATTTAATCTGCAATTAAAGATGGGTTGTCCTTTCATATCGTGACTATAAAACGTCAGGACACAGTAGCCTAATATTAACAGACGGTCTCAAAGCATGCAACAGTGAATTCACTGTGGGAGACACTGGACACTCACCCCTCGAGGCGAACAGTATGGGGTCGCTCCGCATCTTAAAGTCAAACGCATCTAACTCAGAGTTGGCAGGAGTTGCAGGCGTGTGTCCGACAGCTGCTGAATTTCATTAAAATCCGCGCAACAGAGCCGTCTCTGTTTCCCCGCTATCCCCTCCGCGAACCAGCAGACCTCCGCTCGCTACTGGCCGGCAGTGTCTCGTTTTCACTCAGAAAACTTCCTGAAACTCTCCTCGATCTGGACGCAGATTAGCTCTGTTCACTTTCCGTTTGTCGCGATCCCGAAAGCAAACCGCAACGCTTCCCAAGTAGAGCTGCTTGAAGACTTAAAAGAAAATCTCTCACTTTCTCTCCATGACTTTCTCGGCGAAAAGTGGGACCTCCTTCCTTACTGTTGAGTTTCCTCTCCCTTTTTTCTCCGCCCTGTAGCCCCACTTCTCCAATTCCACAGCTGGATACAGCGCATGTGTGTGAAGAGGAACGATTAATGAGCTTTACTGAAACTTAAGGGATAGTTCACAACAAAAACATTATTGTGGAAACTTTTTTTACTTGTTTTAAAACTTTATAAATTTCTTTCTTCTCTTTAACTCAAACCAAGAAAGATGGAAAACCATTAAAGTCCAGAGTATGGACCCTCTCCTACTGTGGATGTCAATGGTTACAGGTTTTCAGCTTTTACCACAATATCTTCTTTTGTGTTCAACAGAATAAAAAAAAGGTTTTGAACCACTTTATTGTAAGTAAATATTGGATAAATTAAATTTTTTTGGAATGATGCGTGAATAAGATAATCAATCAGACAAACAGAGCATTTACCCAAGAGGGATAAGAGCTTTCACGTACCAACGAAGCTGAGAAATGCAATTGCTGACTGAACTAACAAATTTCAGCCACATTAGAGTTTCCCACCACCAAAGTTTCCCAGGTGGTAAAAGCAAAAGAGGAACAATGATTATTGGAAGAAAAAAAAAATACTTTTATTAAATACTGCAAATGTGGGTCAATGACCTTGCTGTTTTCATCACATACACACATGGTTCTGTAAAGAGTTTCTAACCTTCAGAGCCTTTCAGATTAATGAAGTGTAATTAATTCACAAATGCACGATTGATTAATTATGTGTGCAAACTTTGCTTTTCCACTAGTGCAAGGATCAGCGAACTTTCTTTTTTGCAATCTGTCTCATCTCAATTTTTTTATTTCTCTATATAATTTTGGTCACTTTATTATTCTTTCTTCTGTTGCTGTTTTCAGCCGCTCAGTTTCAGCATTAGTTGTCCACTCTTGTTAGAAATAAATAATATCTTGACAATTTGTTGCAAAATTCTGTGAGAGTGAACAAGTCGTAAATAAATAATCTTTGTTATTTATGTTTGTTAACTGCGCTGCTATTATTTATTTATAAGACTCTTTTATTGAACTCTCAGACATTTCTTTTGTCGTCTGTGTATTAAAGTTTCTGCTCTTCAGTGTCAACCTGTCAAAGTTAAGCCTGATGTGGCCAGAGAAGGAATGTCATTCCAAAGTGGAGGCATAGTCTCAGATTCTGGTTTAAAATAACAAGAACTGCAATGTGTGCTAACATAAATAGTATCAATTTTGATTTAAAGCATTATGGATTCTGATTGGCCGTTTTGTTCATTTTTAACAATTTTGATTTTGTAATTTTTTTTTTTTATTGTTCATCAGCTGAAAAAAATGATTACAATGATATTTCTCTTTGAAGTTAATTGTGGACTGTACTGTAGTATTATTTATGTACTTTTGACACGGGTCATGGAATATCTCTGGAATATCATGGAATTTTAAAAGGTCAATTCCAGTGAAAGTCAGGAAATGTTTTTTTTTTTTTGTCAAAGTCACAAATATTATTTATATTACAAATATAATTAACAGATTTCTGTTTGTCAATTAAAATCTAGTTTACATTACATTACAAACCATGTTTTTTTATCTCATTGTTTCATGCCTGTTGTTATGGTTTGGTTATTTGTCAGCTATTTTTATCAGCAATGGCAGTCATTTAAGTCAAATGCAGTCACCAGACTGTACTTAATAATAATAATAATAATAATAATAATAATAATTATAATTCATTACACTTATCACTTATATATCGCTTTTCTGGACACTCAAAGCACTTTACACATTTTGGGAGGCAATCTCCTCATCCACCAGCACTTATTAATTAAGGCTAACATGTCAAGAACATTTTTTACATTTTAGATCAGGTTTTAGGAGCTTTGGCTTCAAAATGGCCTAGTCAAAGTCTGGTTGTTAAAAGATGACAAAAACACTAAATATTGAGTTATCAAATATGGGATTTCCCCAAAAAATGATTTTAAAATGATTTTCAAGCTAAAACCATTTTAAAATTATGCAAAGCACAACAGCTGCCTGTTTTTTCGCTTATCATAAGTCATGGTAATCCAGCTTTTTAGTCAGGGAAAAGTCAGGGAATTTTATATTTGACTAAGAGTGGGAGTCCTCCTGTACTTCTCATAATGGTTTCAATTGCTGTGAAAACGCATATTTAATCTCAACCATGTTTTTCATTTCCATAACTGTAAACTGTATTTAAGCTGAGCAAAATAAGTATAAATAACTTAATTAGAAACTATAACAGGAAGTCAATCTAAAGGTATGTCTGGATTGCAAAACAGTGGACACGTTTGAGTGAACTCACGTGTGTGTCAGCAGGATATTGAATCTGGACACTGATCCATGTATTTGGCCATGGCACAAAAACAACTATACCCCCTGACATCATACTGGGGAGAGAATCAAACTGATATGCAGACATTAAATCCACCCAAAGCCTGCAGCACAGCAGAAAGCAATAGTGTCGTTGACTCGGGGGTTTCAACACAAAGCCTGCCTTACCCACAATATCAGATTCAACACTGTATCAGATTCAACAAGTGCTAGTTTTACGATAACATCTGTGTTCCATTTGTTTAGTTGCTTTCCTGTATAACTTTATCAGTTGTGGCATACCTCATGTTTTGATAAAACAACAGATACACTGAATTGTGCACTGTCAACAGCTTCTTGTGGTGTTGCAACATCATGACAAAGCCATCTTTATTATAAACTCACATCAAAGAAGACACAATGCTCAAGTCAGGCACAATAAAGCGAGTTATGTGAAGAAGACAAAAGAGAAAGAATACTGTTACACTGACACTGAACTAAACCCTTGATGCATTATAAGTGCACAGTTCAATACAATGCACATTATTCCATAGAGGGATACCTCAGAGGAGTCAAAAGTCTTTAGAGAGATGCACCAGAAGAGCATTCATGCCTAAAAACTGTGAAACAAATATCATTCTACTAATTTAACATGGAAAATAAATGATGGAATACGCAAAATATAGTGACAATGAAACAAATAATAGAAAGATATTTTATCTGCTATTGGCAAAATATTAGTAAATTGTGTAGAGATGCACAATTTATAACTGTCGATATCAATATTGTTTAAAGATTTATTTTTGCCTTTTTTTATTTAGCAGTTGCGCTCATTGGTCTGATAACAAAATTAGGTTGATATGTCTAAGCTCATAAATTGACATACTGTAGCACAAAGCAGACATCTGCCTTACAAGAGCTAATGCTACTTGACTAGAGACAAGATAAGATGTCAGCGGTGTGGGAGTTTTTCATAGTGAAAAAAGAGGACACCAGACTTGCTAGACTTTACAAACCTAGGTGTGATAATTTGCTTCCCTTTATTAAAAAAATTGCAAATCAATAAAACATCCCACTATTACATTCACAGATTAAGTCCCTAAAATTGTGACACCCTCTAACAATATAAAATAAAAAACCTCTAGCTTACCCTCAAATCACATGCTCAGGATGTTAAAAGCAGGGTGGAGGCCCAGTGTTGGCAGACTGGTAACTGTGAGGAGGGTAAGCTTTAAACAAACAAAACTCTAATGAAGCATTAAAGAGCCTGGTAGCCAGTAGATTGACTGTTTCCTCTGGGTTCCACGGCAGGGCATTCATTACAGCAAAGGCTGTTTTGTCAGGGGCAGCACATGAGCTGAATTCAAGGTCTTCTAAAGCAAAATCTCGTAGAATATGCCTTTGTGTCAGTCATCAGGGTTTATGTGTTTTCATGTCTGTGAGGAATGTAGAAACACCTCATTACTAAAATGGCTGGCCTCATTGGCAAAATACACAAGCCAAAATAATATGCACACCACCTGCAAGACAGTAAGATCACAAAGTAAATCAACTGAATTCCACAGGCAAATTCATTTGAATGCTTTAGAAGTTGTTGTTTCTGTTCTGTGCAAAAACTAGCATTTTTAATCAGAGTCCCGAATGACCTCCTTGACATTTCTCAACCCTGAAAAGTACACAGGACTTGCTGAACCTTTATAACTAACAATGATTTCAGAGCTTTCTGAAATTTTGCCAAGTATTTTTGGTTCATTTAAAACCAATGAATATCAGCTCTGAGATCTCTACCTCTTGTTATTCTCAGTATCCAAACAACAGAGAACTGACTAAGATTTGAGATGACATTTGGCCGTATGTACTCTTCTCCTACACATACACACACATATGGTATAATCAAGCCAAAGCCTCCTTAAAGAATTAATTAACAAAGAGTAGACAGAGGATTTAGGATCCCAGAAGGGGATTGATCTAATAAGATCATCCAGTTTATTTGTCTTAATACTCCAAAAGAATAATGCCAATGAGATAACTACTCAAGTTTTTATCTAATATACTGGCAATAGTCACAATGCTTTCCGTAATTAAAATTTTATCTTGACATAGGTTTGCAAATAGTTAATTTGTCTATATATTTGATTTAAACCCGTGGACATCCTCAACACCAATAAAATAAATGTATTTGTATAGCTGAGTACCAAACAGAAGACATATGCATTGAGATGTATAGCGTCTGTTATAAAATAAAATAATTTGTGTCAGTTCACATAAGCTGTAGTTGTCCCAAAAGATGTTGCTGTTGTAAATACTTCAGATGCATTTAAGTTCTTAGAAATGTGCTAATTGTGCTGCAATGTATACACACAGACACACACACACACACACACATGGAAGCGAGAAATTCATAGACAAAAACATTGGCATCATTTTTACTGCTAGCTCTCCAGTTTTTCCCAGATAAGATGCTATCTCGTGTGCATATGTGAAAAATTACACTAAACACACATAAACACACACAGACTGATTTTCCTTGCGCATGCTGTAAATGTGGTTAATGGAAACTTTCTGATCTAGTGCTCTGCAGCCAGAACTCTGTATATAGGTCTGGAGAAATCCCCATCATCGTTGTCTTCATCACAAGCAATCAGGCTTCAAAGAGCCCCCATATGGTTATGAGGTAAACGCTGCTCTGCTCAGCTGCAGTTGCATAATTTGACACCGGACTCATTTTATAGTGCAGAAAGCCTAGAAAGCTGTAGCACATATGGACGGGCAGTATGGAACACTGGCTGTGGTCTAGTGGAGGAAAGCCTTGATGGAGGAGAGACAGCAACAGTAAGGAGTATTTCAAATCTAGGTCGGAGTGTGTATGACTGCCTTTTGAAATGATGCCTGCTTGTAATATACTGACTGGGTTTCAAATGTACATTAGTGCTGTGTTTGGGCTGGGCAGGGTCAGCTGGATAGTGCACTTCAAACCAGTCCAACAAGGGGTCTCAGAGGAGATACACAATCCTATATCCCTGAACCGCCCTGAGAAGGCTTTGACAAAAAACAGCTCAACATTCCACGCATGATACTCTGGACTATAGTGCAGATGAGGCCACGCTATGTTCTCGCTTTCTACTTTCTTTGCATTGAGAAAATATGCTAAAAATATAAACATCAGATTGTCTTTCCAAATGCCTCAGAGCAGCCACCTTCTTTTCATTATTGTGCATTGTAAGTGTAATAGAAATCCGACATATTTGTCTGCTGGCCCTAACAGAAATTGTCAAAGTACATCGAGTATGCAGTTTGGCAAGGACAAGATGACCAAGACAATAGTCTAATCTGAGTCATTTGTGGGAGTTAATGGAGCAGACAATGTTGAAGAACCATCTGCAAGTTATCACTAGGAATGAGCAGCTGAATAAAGCTCACCCTCTATTGATCTATATACAGTATCCACTTCTTTGCATTGAACCATAACTCCTCTGCTTTCAGACCGGTCAGATTCTTTGTCAATTTCTGCATTTTCCTTCATCCGAAAGTCCTCCACCTACTTCTTTTGTCTAATTGCATTTCCTTCCTCTCTTTCGTTCTCCTTGATGTCCCTCTTTGATAACATACACAATAACCCTCCCCCAAACCACACCCCGCTTCTAATCCCAGCTGCTACAGCCAGGGTGCCTCTTGTGCTCCAACAGTCAGATAGATGGATAGATGTATCAAAGGGGAGGTTGGCCCAGCAGGACAACAAGTCACAAAAAAATCCCTCTGTCAGGCCACCCCACCATTTCGGGGCTCAATCCACCATCTGGTCAGGCTGATGCTGCAGACGTGTCGTTGATTATGGCTGACCAGCCCTATGGGGGGTGGAGAGACCCAATTAAGAAACCAATCTGCTTTAATGCAAAATGTCCCCATCCATACTCTGGTTCTCCCTCAATCACAGAATATACGGCAATCAAATAGAAATCCTCTTAGTGTATAGCAGACATCACACACTCATTCGTTTCCTCAGATCTAGGCTCTTTCCATCAGATGATTTTGATAAATATTTCAGCCAGACTCTGCCAGAACCACAGACATTGATCTTCATCAGAGCTCAGGGAGGAAGTCTGCCCCCGGAGATCCAACAGCATGTATTTGAACAGAGTGCTGATTTAGGATCAGATTTTCACATTGTTTACTGGGGTTTCAGCTAAGGTGCAGCTCTGATCCAGACACAGCATTCCTGATATATGATCCTCTAATTATTTGGGTTCTGGCGTACACATGAATCATAGCAACAAAAGACAGAAAATGAGACAATATACTACAAGAAGAAAGAGCACTGCTGTCATTATGTTATTGTGGCTTAATTATTTTATCTTTTAAATTATATTTAGATTAAGTGCAAATTCCGATTTGTCTATAAGTTTAATTCTGAGTCAATTGATTCTGAGAATCCTTACCATTGAGAAGGACAGTGGATATATACATTTAGCTAGTGTGGGAACTAGGCACTGCACATGTGCAAAGTTATTCAAACTTTTTTGGGGCCGATGCCCCTACACATATTATAGGTAGCTTACTACTGCCCACCATCAAATAAAATTAAGTCTAATTTTAAACGCAATGCTAATGCTCATAATATAAATTGGCAATAAGTGATTTTCAGTCACTGATAAACTTCACGTGAAAGGTAAATGTTTTCAATTTCATAAGGTTTCTTTTACAGCAGCGATGATGTAATTTGATTAAAATGTCATCAGTTAAAAATGCTTAAGTATTAATTTAGTTGTTCAAGCATAAAACAATGCGAAAGGCAATTGTGGTCAAATAAATTTCCATATTTTAAGGACATGACGCAGAACAATAGAATTTAATGCAGTGCTTCATGTCTGGTGTGATACCCACTTATTGTATCTCAGTCAGACAGTGAAGATCATTGATTTTAATTAAATCAGATTTCAATTGTGGCATAACAGTTTTTATAATGGCATAACAGTTCACTGGCTTATTCAAAATGAAAAGTCCCCATGCATATACCCTATTGGGCTGGATAAAAAAATATAGAAACTGAACTTTGAAAATGTAAAATCATGCAGGATTAATTTGGTTTCATAAAAATCGCTCCATGTAAACATACTGACTGCCACAATGGAAAGATACTGAGAGCATGCAAAGCCAAAGGGAAGGAGAGAGGATGTGGGTGAAAGGGAAGGGAGGAGGAGGGCAGAGGAACAGGAGAATGTGGAATACCTTTACTTCACCTGCCAGACACAAATGGTTAAGCCTTGCAGCTTTAAATAAGCTTTAAACATCCAGCAGTTCCTCAAATATTCACACTGATCTGTGTTATCTACAGTATGTTGACCTTTTACACTAAAAAGAAAGAAAATCGTGGTTATGTTCTGACAGAGTGTCTAGGTAGATTAGTATTTCTTTTACAAACACCATTCTTCTGATACGTTTTCTGTTGTTTTTGTGTTGTTTCATGTAGTGTTGCTTGTTGGTAAAGACAGCCCATCATATCTGTCTATCAGCTGTGTTTTGTAAACCTGGTGAAAATAATACTTTATGTGAAGACAGCACAGGAGGCAAAGACTCTCTGCTTAGGCAATAGCAGTGCTACAAAGGACCACTGAGGAGAGAGGCATTATAGGAATAGCAGCATTCCAAAGAAACGTCTGCAAAGCTTCAAGCGTTAGAGCGCTGAATGACAGCAACAACAAACTTCTTTCATACACTGAAAGAAAAGAGAGAGGAAACAAGAGGAAGGCTGAGTGTTGAAGAAAATCATTCTCAAACACATCTATACAGCCAAAATTGTTCACTGTGAAAGAAAAACATGATAATGATGACATGCAATGTAAGATACAATACATTAACGTTTTTGGTAACACTTTATAATAACTGCACATTATTAAACATTAGCAAGTAGTTAATTTCTCATTTGTTAACTCTGCATTAATAGACATGAGTATAGTACAAATAGTGCTCACTTTAGATTGAAGATAAAAACCATTATTAAAGGTCCAGTGAATTGCTTTAAAATGTGCACTTTTTATTTGACGTAATCTCAACTGAAACATGAAGAGAGGGTGGGACATAGCGGAGCTCCACCTCTTTAAATAAAACAGCCAATAGCATTTAGTTTTTCTCACAGCTCAGCTCTCAAAAGCATCAAATGAAAAGCAATGAGAAGCGCCTTGAAAGGAGGCGGGACATGTCAGATACTAGAGAGCATTTGATTGGTCAAGGTTTAATGAGAAACTGAAGTAACGTAAAAAAAAAGCTAAAAAAAACCATTGATCTAATTAGGCGGAAGTGACAAACTGCAAGCTTTGGATGTTTATATCATTTTCTAAACACTGATGTTATCGCTGTTTTGGAGCATACTAGCTTACAGATATTCTAACTGTTAGTATCTATTGCTATATTCCTGAAATTTATTAATCATTTACTTCTGAATGATCTTAAAACCAAGTATTGCATTAGCAGTTATCTTTAAATAACTGCTAATGCAATAGTTATAATTTAGTAATGAAAAATTAATAATTATCAAACTATGAAAATACAATCATTAAGCACATTATACATGTCAAGAATTCAGCATTTGTATAAACTGCTTACTAATGTATATTAATGTTGAGTTAACGCTTAACAAATAATGAATTAACTATTTGCTAATACTTAATAAATGATTCATTAGTATGCAGTTATTATAAAGTGTTACCAGGTTTTCAAGTAATAATAGAAAATGATAGCATATATAATATAATATGTATATTATCCCAGCTTTTTAAAGTGGTAACAAGCAACATTCGCTCAAAATAAAAATATTTTTGCTGCTTGATCAAACTACTTATTTAAAATGAGCTTAAACAACACAATTCTGGAGATTTTATGGGGTAACTTAATTTTTTTTATGGTCAATTAACTTAAATTTGTTATTTTAACTTAAAGGGCACCTACTTTAGCCCTTTTTCAAAATTTAAGATAAGTATTCTGTCTCCAGAATGTGTCTGTAAAGTTTTAGCTCAAAACACCCATCAGATTACTTATTATACCTTTTTGGAATACTGGAATTTTCTGCTTTGAACACAACGTAGCTGTTTTTGTGGCCTGTGCCTTTAATGCTAGTTCGCCCCACCAACCGTTCCCACATGCCTGTCAGAGTGTGCCTCAATCTACGCCTCAGCTGTGTCAGATAAACAGCACAGTGACAGACATGAAGGAAGCAGATCTCATGTAATGTTTGTGAGAAATACTACAGTAAGAACATTACTAATGATTATTTGATGTATTTGTTGTGGAGTTAATTCAAGCCTTTTTGCGACAAGTCACACACAATGTTGTTACAAAGTTCATGCACACACACACATCCACACACACACCAGCGGACACACACACAGCGCACGCGTTTAACTTTGTACTGTTTTTGCACGGCAAATGTGACAGGATTTACATTAATGTCTACTGCTGTATGGATATCCGTTATGTTGATGTACAAAATAAACCTGATTTAACGTCCACAAAGCGAGATTGAAGCATCTTCTTTTATAATTGTACTGACATGTGGCTGCAGTGATAAAGTAAAAACGGTAAAATCGCTGTAATTTTTAAAACAAACTGTTTTAAAAACTTTAAAACTTAAACTCATTCTTGATCACAGTTGATGATGATTGATGATCACAACGAGCCAAACAAATCTTTTAATCCCATTTGCTTTGTGCACATGTGTACTGCAGAGACATGTTAATACGCGGCTGTCAATCAGTTCGGTGGGCGAGGAAACCGCACTCCTAGGTCACGTTGGGGTGGACCTTAGAATGGGAGGGATTTGGATCCTATTTTAATGTCAGGAAATTAAAAAAAAGACTTATTGTCTTTATATCACTCCAATATGGCAGTGGACACACTCTACCTACACACAGTTCTGTCCAAACAGCTTACAAAAGATGATTTTCATCATAGGTGCCCTTTAATCGATTTGTGTTGGGACAACATGAATGAATTGTGTGGGACCCTGAATGTTTTACAGTGTTCTTTATAAATATTATAAGCACTGATTGCACTCATAAAGAAATTAAAACAGAAAATAGGGGAGATACAAGCCAGAGCATGGTTGTTGCTGATTTTCCACTTCACATGGCTGCTGATTGCACCATTACTGCCCACATACTAAAAGGCTTTATTTAACTAGGTGTTATTTTCTGATTTCTGAAAAAACAAATCGAAATAATGCATTAAAATGTCATAACCATTTGCTCACTCTTTCATATTCAGTCCCATGTATGAGGGCGTTTATGAGCCAAAGCAGCACATGCCGGTGTGTGTGTTTAAATCCCTGAAAGAATGCCATTAGCTACTTACCATGCCCAGTTCTGAGAGAGTTGTGATATGGAAACTTTCCAAGGCCACAAACACTAAAGAATTACTAAAAGATTTACTAGGACTAAAAAGTTCTAAAGGTTAAGCTAATTATACATAAACTTTCAGAGACTGGAAATGGAATTTATTATAGATCAAAAGAACCACCTGTTTCAACACAAGATACAACAACACTGAAAATTGCACTTTTGGAACCAGCATTATTTCATTTATAGAAAATGTCAAGTGCAGGTGGTATTATATACAACCCAGGCTCATTCTGAATTAGTACCCCTATATACATTTCTGGAGAGCACCAAAGACTGACCTACCCTCCTCCTCCTCTTTATTTTTTGGCTTTTGTTTTTGTCTTACCTGCTTTCTGGAACAGTTCTTCGCCAGACTCAAACCCCATTGTCGCGGTCAACTCTGCTCCATGTCACAAGTCCACCGATGCATGCGGCGAGCCACTAGACAAACTGGTAACAGTGGAAAAGCCGTCCATACGGAGATAGTCGTCAGCTGGTAAGCTCAAAAAGCAACAGTGGTAGCATTCATTTTAAAGAGGTACGTACCATACCTACCACTGGCTACATAATTCGCAATCTCTAGAAATGTATATAGGGCTACGTTTTCAGAATGAGTCTATGTTGATTATATGATCAAAGCAACTTGGCTATACAAAGGCACTAAAGAATGTTTACATAAAATACAGCTTAGATATTTTCTAGCATAAGAAAAAAAAATTGTATTCCCAAAATACAATGTACAAAATTTTGGTCCCAACACAAATTGATTAAGTTAACTTAATTGTTTTTACAAATTTAAGTGGCTTGAATATACAACCATTAAGTTGCCCCCAAAAAACTAAAGAATTGTATTGATTCAGCTCTTTTTAAATGAGCAGTCTGAACAAGCAGCAAAACTATTTTTGTGTGTACCTTCTAAAGGAAGAAATGGTCTTGTCTCTTTTTATTTTTTATTATTAGTAAATGTATTATTATTTTGTTATATTATTATTTTTTATATTAAGTGTAACTTAAAAATTTTAAATTCATTAGCAACATAATTTAGAGAATATGTAATCATTTTATGAATGTGAATATGCATACACAGCACACATTCAACTTTGAGGTGTTTTTCAGCAAATGTACACATTTCCACACATTTGTGAGAGTGTTTTCTCAATTTATGAGCAAAAAACTCTAATTATACTTTAGCAGGTTTTGTAGAAAACATTTAGGTGTGAGTGTGTCTAGTTTATGTTGTAGAGCAAAACCTCAGTGTTGTCTCATTATCATTATTGGAAATGTCATGTCATCAAATTATTGGAAAACAATATTATAAAACGGACGTCACGGTGGCGCAGTGGGTAGCACGATCGCCTCACAGCAAGAAGGTTGCTGGTTCGAGCCTCAGCTGGGTCAGTTGGCATTTCTGTGTGGAGTTTGTATGTTCACCCCGTGTTCATGTGGGTTTCCTCCGGGTTCTCCGGTTTCCTCCACATGTCCAAAGACATGCACTATAGGTGAATTGGGTAAGCTAAATTGTCCATAGAGTATGTGTGTGAATGAGTGTGTATGGATGTTTCCCAGTGATGGGTTGCAGCTGGAAGGGCATCCGCTGCGTAAAACATATGCTGGATAAGTTGGGGGTTCATTTCGGTGTGGCGACCCCAGATTAATAAAGGGAATAAGCCCAAAAGAGAATGATTGAATGAATGAATGAAAATTAGTGCAAAATCTGGGCAAATTAGTCTTAAAAACAATTATTTCTTTGAGAAAAACATTAAGGAACATTTATAACAACACATTTACAGAACTAATTTTACTTTTTGAAGACATTTAAATTTCTCTCGTGTCTTAAGATGATTTTTGTGAATCAACAAGAGCTTTTCCTATAATGTTGGATTACAGTATATGCTGTATATATGTTTATGTACTGTATATGTACCAGTCTGGCAAAGTGCGTGCCTACCAACCAAAGCAAACCAAACATTGACACTAAAAAGCTCTTTTAAAGCATGCTAAGCTTGAAGTTTGAGTATACATAGCCTCTGGGCTGGCTGTGTGAAGGTGTGTCAAGGGTGAAATACAGGGGAAGAAAGCAAGTACTCCCATAAATCATAACACCTTGACATTAACCTAAATGCACTTAAAAGGACACGTCTGCATGCCATCTCAGTGGGCTTACAAAAAAAGTATGTTGCAAGTAAATTTTCACAAATTTTCCAGAATGAAACCAGACACCTTTAGTGCACATAGCACTGAACACCTGGTTGTTGTTGTCTTTTTTTACCAACATCACTATAAAACAACGTTAACACATCCACTTACTACAGAAAAACCTGAATCCACTATTGCAAAAACATGTGAAAACAGGTGTTGGCTAAAATCCTAACTAAACATTTTACCCAAATACCCAAAGGGCAGGTTGCCTTCATCATCACCCTAAAAAGCATACGCCTCTACTAAAAATAAATTGGAATCGATGGAAAGTGGGTTATAATAACACAAATGGGTGGAAAAGCATAAAAAGAGGTGTGTGAGTTTGTTTGTGCACACACACACACACACACACACACACACACAGTCTGAGTGTTGAAATATATGCACTCCCTTTGAGGATTAAAACCCAAAGACTGACTCATTCTTACTCCCTTTCTGACCGGCTACAGGAAGTGGCATAATCTATTAGTCACTGTCACTTTCCCCATGGACTATAGAAAGGCTCCTATAAAGTTCTTCTACTGTTTCCATCACTTTGTTATTGGGCTTTCATACAGTATACAGTGAATGTGAGAGAGTGCTCTTTAATTCCTGCCTCTATTCATCTGGCAGATCAGAATGAATGCAAGGAAATAGGTAACGACAGGCACAAAAAGGCATGCTGAGTGTCAAAGAGGAAGAGAAATCACTGTAGAAAGATGACAGAGATGCCTTAAGGCCTAAATGTCACAAATGCACCAGTGGGATAAATTACCCCTAAAGCACAGATGGTGCTTGTTTTTAGAACAGAAAGATTTTGGTGTAGAAAGACAGAAAGAAGTTTGTGTAGGCCAGTGTTTTTTAATAATAGAAGAGATACACGCAGAAACAGAGATCACTGTTACTGTACCACAAGAATTTAAGGCCATTTTCTTTATAGCAATGTTTCTCAACCACGTTCCTGGAGGACCACCAACACTGCATGTTTTGGATGTCTCCTTTGTCTGTTATACCCATTACAGGTATTTCAGTCTCTGCTGAGCTGGTGATCTGAATCACGTGTGTTTGGTTAAGGAGACTGGAAAATGTGCAGAGCTGGTGGTCCCCCAAAAACATGGTTGGGAAACACTGCTTTATAGTATTATTATACACTGGGAAAAAAAACGATTCAAAGATGATTTTGTGGATTTACATAATTTTTTTAAGGTAAGTGGTTGTAAACAATTTATTTGGGCTGAATTTAAATAAACAATTTAAGTTGAACCTAACTAAATTTAATTTGTTTCATTCATTCATTCATTTTCATTTTGGCTTAGTCCCCTTATTAATCTGGGGTCACCACAGCGGAATGAACCGCCAACTTATCCAGCATATGTTTTACGCAGCGGATGCCCTTCCAGCTGCAACCCATCTCTGGGAAACATCCATACACACCCGTTCACACTCATACACTGCGGACAATTTAGTCTACCCAATTCACCTATACCGCATGTCTTTGGACTTGTGGGGGAAACCGGAGCACCCGGAGGAAACCCACGCCAACACAGGGAGAACATGCAAACTTCACACAGAAACGGCAACTGACCAGGCCGAGGCTCGAACCAGCGACCTTCTTGCTGTGAGGCGAACGTGCTACCCACTGCGCCACTGTGAGGCTGTTTAAATTCAACCCATATAAATTGTTTGCAACAATTTTGCCGAAATCATTTTTTTCAGTGTACTGTAATACTCATTACAACTTTTTAGGTAGATTCTTTTTCATTTTAAATTGTGTGATATTTATTGTCTACATTGCAATTGTTGTTTCAAAAATGCGCAAGACATTTTCAAGTATTGTAACTCATTAACTTTGAAAACAAATAACAACAACATGTCTTTAGGGTCTAAAGGCATTCCTTGCGTGATAAAGCCTATTAGAATGCAGTTATAATAACCCTTTAATTCAAGTTATGAAAGACAAAAACATTCCAGTATGGTCATATCAAAGAAGAAGGAATGCAAGTTTTCATATCTCTTCCTGTTTGATGCTCGAAAAATTCCCAAAAATACCAAGATATCATTTTCCCATATTGGACATCCCCAGTTAAATTTTTAGTTATGCAATTTCTATTAGATATCAATTTAGCATCATTTTTGTTAGCTTTAGCTTCAGTAATTTAAGCACTTAAAGTGTCTAATAACATTTCTCAGATTTTTGTCAATGTAATGTTTGTATTTTATTTTATTTCAGATTTATTTCATTTAAAAGGTCCTGCTAGACTAGAACTAGTATAAATCAAGCCCTATCATAAAGATCCCTATTGACCTTATTCTTCACGTACGAGCGCAGCTATTGAAATCATTTTAAAAATGCTTGTTATATGCAAACGGATATTTTCTTATTATATTATTCTGTTTTGTGCATAATCATGAACACAGTTGTTTGTAAGACCGTTTTCTACAGTTTATTATTCCTAGTCATTTCTCCCATAGGCAACTGAACCAGACTTTCTAAAACAATCGCAAGAACGAGCGCACCTCTGCATTGCAGAATAAGGTCAATAGGTGACTCTTTATTTCCTCATAAGAGTATGTCTGTGCATTCTTGTGTCGTCTATGTGCTCTCGTTTATCCTTTCATTAGAGATACTCACCCACTAGGAAAGTTTCATAACAGTAGAGCTTTGGGACCATCCTTTATCAACAAGAAAATTCTCTTACACACATGCCTGGAGATTTTCTTTTCTATTACTGCCAAATTTCAGAGGAAATTATAAGGCATGATGAGTTAGACCTGCATGACTTCTGGGTACATTTTTACTAGAAATGTTAATTGTTGCAGTCTATTTAAAAATTTCTTAATTCTGAGGCTCACCGCAACGTGACGTAGGAGTGTGGTTTTCCCCGTCCACCAAATTGATTGACAGCCGTGTATTAACATGTCTCCATAGTAACACAAATAAACATATTAACAAGACAGGACTTGCGCAAAGCAACTGGGATTAAAAGATCTGTTCAGCTCTCTGTGATCAGCTGCACCTCAAGAATGACTTTTACAAGTTTAAAACGTTTTTAAAACAGTCAGTACAATTATAAAAGAAGACGCTGAAATTCCAGTTTGTTGACATTAAGTCAGATTTATTTTGTACATTAGCATAACGGATATTTATACAGTAGTGGATATTTACATGTATCCTGTCATATTTGCCGTGCAAACAGTGCAAAGTTAAATGTGTGTGCGTCCGTGTCCGTGTAACGAAATTGTGTGCGACTGATCATTCCAGAAAGGCTTTAATTAGCTCCACAACAAAAACATCAAATAACCATAAGTTCTTACTGTAGTATTTCTCAATAGAGAGCGATCTCTGTGGCTCTGACATGCATGTGGGAACGTTGGGTGGCGAGAACTAGTTCATTTGCATCAAAGGCACAGGCAACAAAAACAGCTACAGTGTGCTCAGAGTTAAAAATCCCCATGTTCAGGAAGGTATAATAAATAATCTGAGGGGTATTTTGAACTTAACAGACACATTCTGGAGACACAAAAGGCTTATCTTAAATCTTGAAAAAGGGATAAAATAGGTGCCCTTTAAAGTTACAGTGTGAATTAAACTATACACTAAAAGCCATATCACAAACATGACAGCTGTTGAAATTGTACTTTAAAAGGTCAGTTTAAAGTACTCTATTCCAGTGTCATAGCTTTTCGAGTACAAGCATAACCAAATCGTTGTCATTAGGGATAAGACTGCGTGGGTATTTCTAGCAGGATTGCGATCCTCTATGTTCAATCATTCAGCTCAATCAAAATTTTTGCCAATATGAAAACAAATAATACTAAACACAAGTTTATTATTAAAAACCTCAGCTCCTAAAACTGCAAACAAATACAGCATACTGTGTGATAATTATTCATGCTAACGGTTCTAGCATCTGTTATAAATCAGCTATAAAACAAGCCTTTACAGAAAGCCTGTTACCTTGGCTGCGACAACATACACTAAACACAAAACACTTAACCAGAGTTTCCAGCCGGCAAATAACACCAACCACATCAGTCTAATCAGATCCCTCTTTGTCTGTGATGTGGTTTTGGAGTGCTAACAACCACCACCACTTTCATCTTCTGCAGCTTTGCTACAATTTCCACACCTTCCTCGCTCAATTGCTTTCTCCTTCTCTCACTTTCCATTAAATAATGTGAGTGAGCGGAAACAAACAATGGCAGAGACGGAAATCACAGTAATCCTCTACTTATTTTAAATGAGAATATTTAATGATGAGAGAAACAGACAACTGAGTGTAACTAAAAAATGTGACACATCAGCTTTCTTAGACAGTGACTCAGAGTTCAGCTTGGTTTACAGTACAGACACTTTGAGTCTACACACACACACACACACACACACATACATATTTTCAAATAGGTAATTTGAAGAACCTTTTTAGGTGAACACAAGCACTCCTCAGTGTGTTAAGTTTGACACAAAGACGACATCTTCCCTCTGGCTATGTCTTGATGTAAAACCCTAATGGGACAGCATATCCAAAGATGAAGAAGAGCCAAAGGCATGCAACACCACTTTATTCGTGTTTTGCTTTAAGGATTTTCACTCTAGTCCGGTCATGTTACAGAGCCGCGGGGGAATACATGACTGGCAGGCTCTGGAGAGATGTCTCGCACAGCTGTTTCTGTAAATACAGTGTTACTTCTGAACTTGTGCACATATTTATTGCTAATAATAAAACAGAATTAAGTTGTCATGGACTATTTAGTACCTGTAAACTCATAAATTGTTTTAATCATTGTGATTATACTTCATACCTTTGTTAAAAACCCCATTCATTTTTTTTTTGTCTTTTTGTGTCAGCATAATTCTAACTGTGAAATTTCTGAGGCAATAAAAACTGAAGGGGTTGTCCCTTTATTAATAGCCAGTGGGCTTTAATAGCCAAAGTGGTTGACACTAGCCTTTCTGATGCATATTTGGGTTCATGTGACATCAGAGTTTGGTTCGTTTGATAATATGAACTGTTTATTGAACTCAAATGCACACCCATAAACTCTACAGGTAGATTTACAGTGGGAAAAAAGGCAGCTGTGGTTGCCAGAACTTTACCATTAAACATACAGTAGAAACCATAAAATAATTTTTAAAAGTTTATGGTAAAATACCGTATCTCAATAAATCATAGTATTATACACCAGTGTTTTAAAGTACGAACATGTACACATCATATTCTTTGTTTCACAGACTATATAAAAACATGACTATATGGTTCTGAGAAAGTCATATGATGAACCAACTTTTCCCACAAGTAGAAAACACACTAATATCAAAGTCTCTTTAAGGCAAGTCATTTTACTCGGGCAGCCATCTTTGAAACACCTGAATCAGATCCTGAAGGGAGATTTATTTTGATTACAGGATCAATTTTCAAACATCATATAGCAATTCTCAATCTCTATGCTCCAAATTTTGACTCTCCTAATTTTATATCCCAAATGATCTTACTGTTCTCTCACCATTGTAAAGGCTTAGGTTTTCTAGCTGGAGACTTTAACTGTATAATGAACGCTTCCATAGACAAATCCTCATCTGCAAATGTATCAAACCCTAATTCATCTAAGGTGCTCAATAACTTATGTTCTGATTCTAGTTTAATAGATGTATGGCGTCAATTAATTATTAAAGTGAGAAATTATACATTTTATTCTCACCCCCATAATTCGTATTCCAGGCTTGACTATTTCTTTCTCACCAAACAATTTTTGCATGCAGTTCAATCTTGTCATATTGAGTCTACTGTATTGTCCTGTCAGATCATGCAGCAGTACGTTTGGAAATTGATCCCGCATTCAATATTCCCAGAACTTCAAATTGGAGATTCAATACATCTCTTTTAAACAGTGATCCTTTTTGTCTTTTGTTTTAGATAATTTATCACAATTTGGGCTTGATAATAGAGATTCTCCTGTTTCTTCTGGCATGATTTGGGATGCAGCCAAAGCCACTCTACTTAAGATAGCAATAGGAAAAATCTTAAAAAGGAGGTAACCAGATTAGAACAAATACAGTTTCAAACTTAAAGAACTAAATTAAATATAGATCATACCTCCCATATTTAGAAGCTTCTGCTTTTTACCAAACAAAAATATTATGAATTCGGCAATAAATCTAGTCTGCTGCCATCATACCAATTAAAGAATCATAATAATTACAGGTCAATTAATATGATACGGAATATATATGGCGTCACTTCAACTGACTCTCTAGTCATAAATAGTACTTTTAAGGAATTTTATAAATCGTTATATAGCTCTGAATCAAAAGCGACAGACTCTGACATTACCACCTTTTTAAGAAATATTAGATTACGTTTATGCTCTGAGGAAGATCGTTCGATCCTAAATGCCCCGTTTTCAGTAGAGGAGGTTTGGGTGGCAATTCAGTCAATGCCGAATGGGAAGTGGCCCTGGTTTCCCATTGGAGTTTTTCAAAAATTTCTGGCCTAACATTTAGCAAATTTTTATGCCTGTGATCAATAATATCTGGAAAGGTGAAATCCCTCCATCGTGGAGACATGCTTCAATCAGTTTACTTCTTAAAAAAGATAAAAACCCTCTAGATTGTTCATCATATAGGCCTATCAGTGTCCTTAATGTAGACTATAAGATAATGGCAAAAGTTCTGGCTCGCAGATTGGAATCTATCCTTCCTAAGGTTATAAATCCTGATCAAGCAGGCTTTGTGAAATCCAGGTATGGATCGGATAATGTACGTCACACTCCTAATGCTATACATTATTTTCATATGCAGAAAAAGACATCAATGATCTCTGGATGCCGAAAATGCTTTTGACCGTGTAGTGGCCGTTCTTGTTTTTAGTTTTGGAAAAATTTGGACTAAGTTCTAATTTTATTAATGTTACTAAGCATCTCTGTGCAGATTCTGTTGCCTCTGTATGCAGAGGTTGCAGACAGGGTTATCCCCTATCACCCTTGTTGTTCACTTTATTTGTTGAACCTCTGGCAGAATCTATCAAGACTAATCCTCATATTTCTGGAATTATAATTAAGGGGAAAAAACACGTCATCTCCCTGTATGCAGATGACATCCTCTTATATTTAGAGAATTTACAGACCTTTACTCCTGCAGCTCTGGTTTCCATAGCTTTGTTCAGCACTGTGTCAGGTTACAAAGTTAACATTTAAAAGTCTGTTTCTATGTCTTTTAACTACCTCCACAATCCTCCTATACGGTACAATTTCTCTTTGAGGTTTCTAAAAAAGGCTTTAAATACTTGGGCATTTTCCTCACTCCTGATTTGAACAATTAGTTTGAAGCAAATTTTTCTCCTTTAATTAAAAAAATGTAAAAAAGACTTAGAGAAATGGACCCCTTTGCTAATTTCTCTTCTCGGGAGAGTTAATGTCATTAAAATAAACATACTTCCTCAACTAAATTACCTTTTTCAAAATCTTCCATGCTATTTAGCTTCATCATTTTTTAAAACATTGAATTCTTGCATATCTCGTTATATTTGGAATAATAAGCAACAGAGAGTTTGTCTTTCTAAACCTCTGTTGATTGACTTTGAATCTTTATGTTGCCATCCAAGAAGATTAGATTCCCTGTGGTTTATTAATAATATCAATCATGTAAATTCTCTTACTGATAATGTGATTGTCTATACTACATTACTAGTTTGGAATGATGTGAAAAAACATTCGAATATCCCCCAAATTATGTCTATCCATTCCCCTTTGGCTTTGAACCCAGACTTCCCCACTCAGATTAGGAGCATCAGATTGCGGGCCTGGAGTTCTAAAGGTTTGTCTGACTTTTCAGGAATGTTTACCTCTGAAATTGTGAAATCATTTGAACAAATTAGAACAGAGTTTAATATTCCCTCCGAAGACTTTTTTTACAATGTCTTCAAATTCTACATTTTATATAGTCCCTACTGAAGCAAAACCAATTTCATTTTAAAGTAAGTTCTTTCAAAGGGCATATTTCTAAATTCTTTGCCTTATTAGTTTACTTTGATTCCTCAGTTTATGATTCCTTGAAACCACTATGGGAACGGGACCCAGGAGTTCTGTTTAATGCTGAAGATTGGTTCAAGATCTGGGATGGCACTTTTCCAAATTGTACTTCAATTTCCATACATGAACAAAATTTTAAGTTTTTCGTTGTTCGTCTTCATAAAATGTTCCCAGCCTGTTCTGACCTCTGTTTTAAGTTAAAATATTGTAACTTGTAATGTAAAAACTTCAACTTGTCCTGTGTTTACATCCGACCATTTTGGAGAGGGGTTCATTCTGCAATCCAGGAGATAATTGGAAAACGTTTTATTTTCTCCCGCTTGCTTTTTTGGTTGAATGACATTCCTGAAGACCTTTTTGACTCAGAACTCAAACCTCTGTTTTCAACTCTTACATTTCTGGCTAAGAAATGTATATTACTAAAATGGTCTATTTCTCAAATTCCAACTATTTTCAAGTGGATTTCTCAGTTGTCAGTCTTTCTTCCTTTGGAAAAATTTACCTATGACCTCATCCACAAACAGGACAAATTCAGGAGACTTTGGGAACCTCTCCAATCCTTTCTACATAAACTCTGAAATTTTTATTTTGAGAGAGTTCTGGCTTCTTTTGCTTTGATTATTAAATATTTTTCATTATTATTATAATAAAAATTTTTTTTTACTTTCATTTGTACAATTTTATTTAATTTGCAGCGCTTGGTTTGTTTGTTTGTCTGGTTGTCTTTGTTGTTTGTACTATTTGAAAATCCTTAATAAAAAAAAGTAAACATTCCTATTAGGAATCACCAATAAAATCAAACAACCACTGTCTCTTTAGTTTCATTTTTAGACGTTCGAATCACACAAAATCTTTTAACAATTTAAAGTTATATGAGTGACGCTGACACGTCTTGTGTATTCTATAGTCTTTGCTAATATACAGAAGGTGCTCAATGTCATTCCCACAGCTACTAAACACCATGGTAAAAATAAGATTTAACATTAAACTCTAATGTACATAATTGAAGAGGAAATATGATATAATAATATAATAAAAAAATAAAAAAATTATATATATATATATATATATATATATATATATATATATATATATATTCATTCATTCATTTTCATTTCGGCTTAACAGGAAATATACTGTTAATTTGGTTACAAATTTTTACTGTAGCATTTTTACAACTTTTTAAAGTTGGAGTTACGATACTTTTTTACAGCGTTCAAGTTCTCTTAAACAGGGTGGTCTGGTCAGCGCCAATAACCTAATGGTCAGTACGGCAAAATACTGTATAGCAATACTGTGCTACGGGGATCCCAAGTTTGAATTCCAACACAGAACTTTCTCCGATCCCATCATTCTCTATCCAAACCAAAATGCCAAAAGAAATATCTTCAAAAAAAGCCTGGTCTTGGGTACAATTCATACAAACTCTACTACTGCTCATGCATGAATTGGCCAAACTGTTTATTTATGAGTTTACTCACTTTCTTTCCTGAAAAGTGTCATTGATGCAATGCAAGCAGAGAGAACTATGTTCGATACATTCATGACAAATTGACTCGTGTGCTCTTGTGTGTTTGATTTTGAAGATTTAATTAAATTGTTCAAATCTAAAGTACAACCACATAGCAATCAATGATATCCAGCCATTTTTTCTGTACTTTCAGTACCTAGTAACAGGAGAAACCAGCAGATGATCGTACCATGGTTTGGGACCAAAAACGACCATGACCATAAACAATCCAGCAAGACGAGGGGAAGAGAGATCCTTCAAACACTGGTTCAAACCACTGTCACCCACTGTATGCTTCTTATTCTCCATTGTTCATCTATATAAAGCTGCTTTGACACAATCTACATTCTAAAAGCTCTAAAGAAATAAAAATGACTTGACCAGACATGAACCTGACTTGCTGGATAGATACGTACCATTGCAATGACTCAGCAAACCAGAGTTTATCATAATGTATGAAACATTGTAATATACACTGAAAAATAGCATTTGTTTTCTAAAGCCTCTCAAAATCAGTCATGGGTTATATTGAAGCAAAGATGATGTGAAATGCATGAAACTGTATTGTATTTAACAAGAACTGTCCAAAATGCAAAAAAGAGATACTTGATTCTTGTTCAGAGTGATAAATAATAAAACAACAACAGCAAAATATGCCACGGTAAGGATGATGATTGATACGAGTGGAATCCTGGAGCATACAGTATGGTGGTATGCTTTGACCAGTGAGATGAGAGTTTATTTATTTGCATATGACAAATTTTGCTTTGTTTAGAGGTGCTGTATTGCCCTCTGAAACTGAAGCAAACCAATATGAAATCATTGTTTTGAAACAAAACAAACAATTTACATGTCTTACTCTGAAAATGTTCTTAGTAGGATTACATCCATGAACCACGATTTTGCTAGTTAATTGTAGGTGGTATCAGTGGGAGAGACACCGTCATACTTGAAATCATGTAATTGGGCAAAATTCTGTGCATGATAATGCATCATTATTTGAGAAAAGAGAAAAACAATCAATTTAAAATGTGTTTAATTTGTTTTAATTCTTTCTTTTCGGCTTAGTCCCTTTATTAATCTGGGGTCGCCACAGCGGAATGAACCGCCAACTTATCCAGCATATGTTTTACGCAGCGGATGCCCTTCCAGCTGCAACCCCTCACTGGGAAACATCCAAACACACCCATTCACACTCATACACTATGGACAATTTAGCTTACCCAATTCACCTATACCGCATGTCTTTGGACTGTGGGGAAAACCGGAGCACCCGGAGGAAACCCACGCGGGGAGAACATGCAAACTCCACACAGAAATGCTAACTGACCAAGCCGGGGCTCGAACCAGCGACCTTCTTGCTGTGAGGCGAATGTGCTACCCACTGCGCCACCGTGCTGCCTAATTTGTTTTAAATGTTAGGATATTTGCCTTTTATGCCATGCAAAAGAATAAATCTTTTCAGGAACAAAAGTCCAGTTTTAAGAATTCTCGGAAACCATTCCAAAATGACTCGCATACAATACAATACAATTAACATCACACTTATACATTCACATTTTGATTGGTGCTGAATTAGACAGGCATGTAAGTTTTTAGGTTTTTTTTGTGTCTAAAATAAATGGCTGTGTTCACTATTACATTAAAAATAAGGTAAAGAGATTGCTTTAAAGTAAATACACATGAACTATAAACCACAAACTCATTTTGATCTCATGGGGTCTTTAAGACAGAGTCAGTACTCTTTATGTGCCCTCAAGGGGGCTTTCGGTTCACATAAACATGGCTTGGAGAAGTTTATAAAAAGGCTTAATAAGGTTTCAAATGCAGTATAAGTGAATTGGATGAACTAAATTGGCCGTAGTGTGTGAATGAGAGACTATGGATGTTTCCCAGTACTGGGTTGCAGCTGGAAGACCATCCACTGCGTAAAACATATGCCAGAGTAGTTGGCGGTTCATTCTGCTGTGGAGACCCCTGATAAATCAGAGACTAAGCAGAAGGAAAATGAATGAACAATAGATAGACAACAGAAAAAACCCAACTTGTAGAATGTAGTGCTTATTACTTCAAATGCATGTGTTTGAATCCCAACCAAACACTTCCCATAAATTCAATAAAATTATTTTTGTATGAAATTGTAAGCTAAATGCAATGCATACATGTAATGATGGATCTCTTCACGGGGTCAAATTTACTTCAACTTCAAGTGTCTACATCTTCAAGTTATTTATATAAGAATACAATTTCCCTTTGGAGTCAGAGGTCAGGAAGTGGTTTGGAAAGAATAGAAAGTAAAATAGAAAGAATTAGCAGCTGTTTACAACTGTATCGGACAGACTCTCACATACAGACAGTTAAACTACATGCTGCATCCTGAGCCAGACTAATATAAACCCACTAGAGACTCAGTTCGTCTGTGAAAACTATCCTAAGGCACAGATCGCTAGACTAGAACCACAAGAGAGGGAAAACAGTCTGGACGGGAACTCATGCTACTATAAAAACAGGAACTGTACTGTACAATATCACTATTTTTTGTATCACTCTCAAAGTAGAGATTAGAAAATAAAGAACATCCACTAAATGACCCACTGATTTTTTCTTTCTTTTGCAAATTAAGCAAGACCATATCATCCATCTTCAGCTTAAACCAGTGCACTTTCTCTTTCTAGCAAAGCTGCAACACTGAAAATCCAGATGTGCACTTGTGATGATGTCACTGCATGAGCAATAAGACATTAGACCACGTGTACAGACCACTCATCAAGCTATCAGCGAAAATATCAAACTCCCACCTACTGAAGCCATACAACACTTATATACTGGCATTTAGCCCTTGAAGGACCTCACTGTGTGTGGTTACAGAATTGCTGAAATGAAGTATAAATGAACAAGCTTATACATGCTACTTTAATAAGAGTGCAGTCCACAAGCATTTTCGCCTTAAATGGAATTAAAATCCTTCTTCATGTCTGAAAAACAAATCTGTTTGTTGTTGTTCATTCATGCCAGATTGATATGAAATTGCCAGTAACATCAGCATTTACTCCAGAATCAAAGGAAATATTATTTTTAAAGGGTGGGATTCATTGGGGAAAAGGTATTTTGTTTCTACTCTCATTAGGAAGCTGCATTTCCTGAAGTCAGCCTCCTGTTTCTATGATACAAACTGTGAAGAAAGTTCAGCCAAATGTAGAGGAACAGGTCAAATTAGGCTCCATCACCCATTTTACCAGATGCTCCATGTCTAACATCCCTCACCGCGTTCGGTCACACCCATTTAAACTCCACACTGGCTATTGATCAGAGCTTTGTTCACATGCTTATCTTTGTTTTTCCAAATGATCGTATTTCTAGTGAAGGAGTCCAAGAATCACGTTTGAACAAACCCAACCAGCTTCAGTTGATCCTTTCTTATTTTCTTTACCTGGTTTGAGTGTTTTGAGACAGTCTGGACAATGAGATGTGAGACACAGCATGCCGCTTTGATGGCTTTTTATGTTTTGCTCTGTTTCCCCTCATACCATCACGGAGCCAAAATCAGTAAAGTTAACAATGTACAGGAAGACGGTTCTTGCCGCTTCATTGTCATTTATTCCCAGAGGAAAACTGGAGATGGAAGAGACCTTTAAATGGTCCTGAACTAATCATATAAATAGACTTTTCAAACAAACATCCTCTCTGAACTTGCAAAACACCTGAGAACAACAAGAATGAAGATGTTTTTTACACTGCACTTGTTCTAAACCCTGTTTTAAAGCCCATGTAAAAGTGTTTTTCACTTATGTAACAGATACAGGGTTAGAACCACTTTTACTATCCCTGAATTAATTAAAGTATGGCTGGCATTTACAATGACCAAGAGTTAGCTATTTCAAGTGTGAAGAGCACTGCAATTGCTTAAGAATAGGGTCAACTAAACTAAAGTTGAATTTAAATAATAAGACATAGGGATGCAAGATGTTGTTGTCAAGGACAACCTCATATTAACCACACACACAAAGAAAACATTGACTAGCATCCATTTACCCGTGGTTTAGGTGTCATCCTTCCCGCATAGTATGGAATTAATTGGATTTGCTCTTCATAATTTAGCTTCTCAGCCCCTCCCCCTCCGCATAATCTGTGACTGGGCTCCAGACGCCAGCTGATCCCTGCAGGCTCGTGCTATTCAACAAGAGCCCCCACGAGCCCAGCACATACATCAGGACCCCTCGTGCTTCTTTGTGCTGCTCAGCCTCAGCTCCACAATAAGAAAGGGGTTGATGGCAGCTCCACAAAATCACTAATGTAAATACAGGACGGCAACTTTATAGCTGTATTTATTTATATATATATATATATATATATATATATATATATATATATTACAATAAATAAACAATGAAAAACAAAATTTAGCACACTTATATTGTGCAAGAGATAATTATAATGTTGAAGTTACGTTTAATATCCATGAAGAGCTTTTTCTTTAACTACACATTCTGAATAACCGTACTGAGCAGAGCTTGTCCTTATGAAACCCCAATGTTGTGTTGAAATCGACAAATTGGGAAACATTTCAGGAATGTCCAAAGCTCTTTCACAACGCATTAAAGACAACTGTCTGGCCAATTTTAAATATGAAATCTTACCTTCTTCTTTGCTTTCCGTCATGACTTTATGGCAAAATGACGGAGCTGTCCTGCATCCGCCTGTACTTCTGTACTTAACGGCCACCTCTGTTCCTCTGTCCTGTGTGCTTCTTCAGATGCACATATTCGCTCAGGCGACCGCTCGCGCTGTCAAATCTGCACCAGATTGGCAACCGTGTGGGCCAATCAAGCAGCGCGCTGAAAACCAATCCAACCAATAGCAGAACGGGGAGGCGGTCACATTTTCAAAATTAGATGTAAAAAATGATATGATCCCTAAGTAGTCAAATCTATCTGTCTGTCTATCATCTATCTATCTATCTATCTATCTATCTATCTATCTATCTATCTATC
>CAIGQW010052810.1:8888207-8908757 GCA_903798125.1 Danio choprae
ATCTATCTATCTATCTATCTATCTATCTATCTATCTATCTATCTATCTATCTATCTATCTATCTATCTAACTTTTTTACAGAAAAAAACACTTGAGTTGAAGTAGCTGTATTTATTGAGATGAATAACAATATTTCTTGCAAAGCAACTCAAAGATATGGTGAATAAAATGGGTGCATTTACATTTCCCAAACTCATTACATTGCACAGTCAGAATAGCATCACAATCACAGTTATACTGTACTCTGTAGTTAGCTCACATACAAACAAACAAACAAACACACAAACAAAAAAACCCTGCAGCGCACCCATGGGAAAACCCATTATGTCAAGTGACCTTATCATAACACAAAGATAACTTCAGAAGAAGGTCTCTCAAACTTTCTAGGTATAAAATAAAACATTTGTTTGAATGCAGTCAGAACAGGCACAGACTCTCTTCATGTGTAATAGTAGCAAAAGTAGGAAAGCAGCTCTCAAAACTGTTGGGTCAGAGTTCTCTTGGGTCACAGACAGTCCTACATCTGCTTTCATCCAGACAAAGAGACTTCACACATACACAAAGAAAAACACATTTTGATTTCCAATAGCAAACCATATTTTAAGAAAACACATAAATGGAACCAGGGCAGATGCAGATATGACCTCCTTGTGCAGTCTTGACTCTTTTTAAGAGAAAGAACAGTGATATGTAAAAAACAATAATAATGAAGATGATTTAACACTGATCTGAACTCACCTAGTCTGGACTGCTGAACTGTCGGCTAACACCACACGCGTGCCTGTTTCTACAGCTGTTTAAATAAGAGCAGCGCATTCAACCTCCGCAGCTCTTCTGGGAGGACTCCCACCTACACACTCAGACTGAATCGCATTCGTGTTTGAGACGAGCATTACTGTATTTTCCCCAAAACAACAGATTTTGGCATAACCAGCGACGGCTAAAATGTGCAGCATGAAAAATGTTACAGTATATATGACCCTGAAGAAATAGATTTGGATATGCACACATTTATAGTTGGTTACAAATGTTATACTTTCACAATCAACAAGAAAGTAAAACCAAAAAAGAAGCCTTGATATTGTACAAGATAGGCACATGTTGCACATGGTTTTCATTAGACAGAACTATGTAATGTGGTGTTTCTAACAGTTCCTAACTTCTGAACTGTAAAACAATTGTTGCTTACATTTTTAAGTTGAAATTCGTATGATTAAAAGAACAAAACACTGTTCTTTTTCTTCTTTCTTCCAAGTAATTAACAAACTAAGTTCAACTGAAAGCTACAACTGAGGAATAGTTCACTCAGAAATTCTTATTTGTGTTTAATCCACTCATCCTCAGGCCATCCAAGATCTGGATTACTCTTTTAGTGGAACATTAAAGATTTTAGCTGATGCCTTTGAGCCTTGATTTCTTGTATTTTGCACTGGCTATTTGTTCCGCATTAAAAGACATCAGGAGTCATGTGCAAAAATTTAGTTTTGCCTTTAAGTTTTTTGACTCTCAAAGTGCTGGTAGCTGTTGACTTGCATTTTCCGAATCACAAAAGACCATGGCTTCATCAAAAAATCTGATATACTGCATATTCTACTAAAGACAACGTAATCTACATCTGGTCTGAGAATGAGTACATTAACAGCACACTTTTGGAGAAACCATCCCTTTAAGAATGTGTCTGAGGAACCAAAACAATAACTTTCAGATCTCAAATCAAAAACACATCATCATTACAATTTAATATTCATTATTACGCCATTACATGATACTTCTGTTTGTAGTGCATGCCTACAAAGTGACATGATCAGTGTAACAGACATTTATGTATATCAATATAATGCACACACATTTATCAACAATCAAAAAACTATAGAAAACCGTCATACTGGGGTTTCAATGAAGCGCCACTGAACCGCATGCTTTATTAGATGTTGTGTTGTATTAGTTTAGCTAATTGCTACAGAAACTGTTAACTTTGGCATGGCTTCATGTTAAAGTCCATTATTTGCAAATGGCAATAATCTGACAGACATCTGTATGAAAAAAAATGCATACAAAAATAAGAGTTTACTCTGCCGTGAGTACTTTCATTTGTGCAGATTAAAACAATAAGAAGAGACAGATGCGATGTCCAGCTGATGCGTTTATGATCGTACGTATTGTGCACAATATATATGAAGAGAGTATGTGAAGTCCAGGTATCAATTTAAAAGTCTAAATGTCTTACTGAATAACTGTGATACGATAAATCTCTGAGGATGAATTGCACATTTACCTGAAGAAGCAAACAAATACGTAATATAACACAAAAACTATGCATTGTTCCAGCTGTTCACACTCACAATCATTCAACAACTGTAAAGATTATTAATGAACATATCAACTAACACTGTATCCTAACCAGGCGCAATATGATATATTCAAAAACCGAAGCAGGATGTGACACAAATCACAGCCAATGAGAAGACACTGCATACTTAAAGGGACGTTTTTTTGTGAGTTTGAACAGAGACTATGGAATAAAAGTAATGTTGTAATTAAAGTTCAGTTTCTTGTACAGACCAACCGTTTCACTTTATAAGACCTCAATGTATCAACAGGAACTTTTGTATATGTTTTTTTACTCTCAGAGTTTTGGTAACTGTTGACAATGGATTTGGATAAAAATCTTCTTTAATATTCGACTGACGAAAAACTTTCACCTACATTTTGGATGGCCTGAGCGTGTAATATAATCTAATCTAATATAATGTGTATTTATATAGCGCATTTATTGTGTATGGTCATATACCCAAAGCGCTTCACAATCATGAGACCACCAGTGTGCAGCATCCACTTGGATGATGCGATGGCAGCCACAGGACAACGGCGCCAGTGCGCTCACCACACACCAGCTATAGGTGGAGTGTAGAGACAGTGATAGAGCCAATTCGGTGGATGGGGATGATTGGGAGGCCATGATGAGTAAGGGCCGATGGAAGGAATTTGGCCAGGACCCCAGAGCGTCAGCAGCTCTTCCGAAAGACGGCGCCCACTGACAGTATGGTGTCCCCTTCACTTTTACTGGGGCATTAGGACTCACACAAACCACAGGTTGAGCGCACCTTGCTGGCCTCTCTAACACCACTTCCAACAGCAACCTAGTTTTCCCATGTGGTCTCCCATCCAGGTACTGACCAGACTCAGCCCTGCTTAGCTTCAGTGAGTAACCGGTCTTGGGCTGCAGGGTGATGTGGCTGTGGCCTGAGCGTAAATTAATGAACAGCAAAATTGTTATGTTAACCGTCCCTTTAATACCGTTTCAAGGAACCAATGAGATTTCACAGTGGGCTAGGCTGATCAGTGTGATGTCATGGAGCTAGAAACCAGTTGATCAAACAAGAATTCTGTTGCTCTTTGTTTGTCACTATTGTGGCTGGATAAGACCGAAAAAATACAATTCTTGACGTTTTATTGCGCTGCGTCTGGTTAGGTCACATGTAAGGTGCTTTGTTGACTTCTTGCTCTGAACGAGTCTTTGGCCTGGTCATGCTAAAGCCATGGACGACAAAGCTTCCATAAAGCTGATATTACATGATAGATATTACAGTCCAAGCGGTGGCTGAGTATCATGTTTAGGAGGTAAGAAGAGGAACAGGCAGGTTAAACGAGAGAAACACACTGAGCAAACAATAAAGCAGTTAGGATCCAGAAGTAAAAACCCATTCATTTTTTTTATAGGGAAAAGCTTTAAAGGCACACCTGTTGTGAGCTCCAATGTTGTTAATCGATTATATATGCTTTTTCTGATGATCTGTACAGAATTTCCCATAATGCTGTACAGAAATGCCACCAATCTGAGAGTTACAGCGAGCAAAGAGCTACCAGAGATCATCCAATCCATGAACCACCACAAATAACAAATCAGTCTACACACTTTAGATCAGGGCCCAAACTCGGTCCTGGAGGGCCGGTGACCTGCTGATTTTAGCTTCAACCTCAATTAAACACACCTGAACCAGCTAATCAAGCTCTATGTAGGCATACTAGAAGCTTCCAGGCAGGTGTGTTGAGGCAAGTTGGAGCTAAACTCTGCAAGGCACTGGCCCACCAGGAACGAGTTTAGGCACCCCTGCTCTAGATACTTAAATATTTGTATAGATTAAATGAAAGTTTTTATATTCCTCAATTGTTTTACATATGATTGTGTCATTTGCAATGCTTCATGAGATTACAGTTCTTTCCCTAAGTACAGATACTGTCACACTAGTGATGGTGTTTTGCGAAAATGGGCGGGATAAAACAAGATGATGTGACACTGCTAAAATAAGCGATTCCTCCTTTACTCTGTGCAGAGAGGTCACATTTTGATCTTCTATTATTCTCACACATTCACATGATGCAAATTGGCAGCTTAAGTGGCAGTTACATTAGACTTCGAGCAAGCGAAATTCATTTGGACAGTGCTACGAAAATGATAAAACAAGATGATACGACAACGCTAAAACAAGCAATTCCTCCATGTTTTATATTTCTGTAGGGAGGTCAAGTTTTGAACTTCTGTTGGTCTCACTCAATTACATGATGTTAATTCGCAGGTCAGAGTTCAGCAAACTTGAACAACGCAAAGACACGCTAAATTTTTCGCATGAGCTTGCATTTCTGATCTTCAGAGTTCACTAAACTTGAACTTTGTTAAGAATCGAAATCCAAAATATCGTTGCACAGGCTCGCGTATCTGGTCTGACACATTTGCAAGCATATGAAGGGAAGCCAATGAAACAAAAAGTTCATTGGGACCATGGTTTTACATCTCTTTTGTGCTTGTGTGTTTTCAGGTTATAGTGCCACCACCTGGCCAAATGCGATTTTTAAATGTTTACATGCATATCATTCTGTTCAAGAGTTATAATAATTTTAGCAAAAGTGGCTCAAACGTTTTATCGCCCCCTATCAACAGTAAGTTTAAACTTCGCTTAATTTTCAGTAACTTTGATTTTTAAGACTCCAAAAAATGTTTCTGCACTAGTTTGGTTTTCACCGAATGAAAAACCTAGGACTAATGAACTTAGAGCATATGCATAAATACAACCAACAACTTTAAGTTAACAGTTTTACATTTTTCAATCGATTTTCTAATTTGAGTGTGTCATGCAGTGTTTCATGAGATTGTAGTTCTTCGTAAAACCTTTTAAGCCATTTTGCAGAATCAATTCATTGCTGATAATGACATATTTTTAATCACTATTGAAAAAATGAATGGTACTTCCGGAACCAGATCTGCTGACGTAATAAGCAGTCAGTATAATGCACTCTATATGAGTAGACAAGAACAAAGACATGGGACGACATTCATAGCAAACAAAGACAAAGGGAGTGGGAACGTTGGATGTTATTACACAGCATAAAGATTTACAAGTAGAGCTGGTTGACCATGTTTTATCAACGGTATAAAATGTAAAGAAAGAGGCTTATATCAATATTGAGTGCTTTTTCCACAAAGAGAGAATACAACGCAGTAAATCACAAAGACAGCCGAGGGAGCAAAAATCGAACACAATCAAAGAGAGTTGTGGAGAATTCAGTTCCAACTCCAGTCTCGGATTAACATTCAGACCATGTGATGTGGCGTTCACACATGAAGCTTGGTGGTGAACAGCGTTGTGAAAGCACTTCCTCTTCCTCAGCGTGAGATGGGATGGCAGTAGCTATGCAGCAGAATGGAGGTGCATATATATTTCTTTCACACTCATCCCTCCGTGCGCACAAGACGGATGAGAAGAGGTTTTCTCTTTATCTTTGCTTTCCTTCGAGCAATTCAGCATGGTTTAAAACAAGCGGGCTTTCTTCTTCAGTTCATTTTTCTTCCACAAGGCCAAACGGTCAAACTGTTCAATGGTCATCCTAAACACGTTGTAGAAGTCCTCTGGTGACAAGTGCCTCTGAAATGATAGAATTATGAAAAATTATATGATTTTTTTTACATTTTACTAAATAATTTTAGTAATAATTTTATTGGATATTCATTCATTCATTTTCCTTTGGCTTAACTCCTTATTTATCAGGGGTCACCACAGCAGAACGAACTGCCAACTATTCCGGCATGTCTTACACAGAGTATGCCCTTCCAGCCACAACCCAGTACTGGGAAACACCCATACACTCTCACATTCACACACGCACTCATACACTATGGCCAATTTAGTTTACTCAATTTACCTATAGGGCATGTGTTTGGACTGTGGGGGAAACCGGAGCACCCGGAGGAAACCCACACCAACACGGGGAGAACATGCAAACTCCACACAGAAATGCCAACTGGCCCAGCCGGGACTCGAATCAGCGAACTTCTTGATGTGAGGCGACAGTGCTAACCACTGAGCCACCGTGCCCACTGATGGAATATTTAATATTTTAATTCTCTATTCCTTTAATAAAGACTTTCTGGAACAAAAAAGATGATGTTTTGAAGAATGTTCACACTGCACTTTAATATACAGTAAAAAAGGAAGAAAAAAATGCAGCGTTAAAGGAATAGTTCACCCAAAAATTTTAATTCTGTCATCATTTACTTACCCTTCGCTTGTTCAAAACCTGTTTGACTTTGTTTTTTCTTCTATTAAACACAAGAAGAAGATATTTTGGAAAATGCTGGTTGCTGGCACCCATTGACTTCCATAGTAATATTTTCCTACTATGAAAGCCGGTAGGTGCCAGCAACCAGCATTGTTTAAAATGGAGTTTTTTTTTTGTGCTCAACAAAAGAAAGAATCTCATAAGGTGTAAAACCACATGAAGGAGAGTAAATGGTGTTGTAATTTTCATTTTTGGGTGGACTATCCTTTTTAAAGCACTATAATAACACTTAGTGTGACTATCAAACTGGAAGGCTATAGATTAATTTACCAATAAATATTATTTACAAATAATAAAAATGTATCTTATGAAATCGTATGAAGGCTTTGTGAGGAAAAAAATTGTTTTTAATTCCAATTTCTTTGCTTTGATAGTATTGCTTCACAGTACTAGATAGGCAAAGAACTATATTCATTGTATGAAAAAGTGCAGCATGAACATTCTAATATCATAAATATCTCCTTTTATGCTACACAGTAGTTTTGTCATACATGAGAGAGAATAAATCATGATAGATTATTAATTTTCCTGTTAGCGATCACTTATAAACCATGCCGAATAGCTCTGTGATACAGTCATGCATCTATAAAGGCCTAAAATAACACTGTCATAGAGCTAATCAAACCTAAATCAGAACAAAGCCGGCAGACCTCTGCCAGTAATCTAAGCACTGTTTATACTGCTAACAATATCTGCATGGCACAAACGTCATTCCAGATTAAAGACGGAGTGAAAAATAATGCAATAATTACAACCAGCTATATATGCATGTGTCACTTACAGCTATTGGATGGTGGAGGACATTCATTGCCTTTAGCACCATCGGGATTACGAGCACCACTGGGGGGCTGTGAAAGTTGCCAGACTTGCAAGCCTATGACCTCAATTTGGGTTTAAACCATTCCAGAATGCATTTGTATAAATCTTTATTCTTTCAGGCCCTGTCGTATGTGGTACTGCAGTACTTGCAGATGTCTGGGTGTCTTGCGTGTCTCCAAATAAAATGCTGAAATCAGCGTCTTTGGAACGTTTTGGGTGTTGCAAGGGTCTCCCGCTGGGAGGATGACTCCAATCAAGCTTAGTTCAAACAGATGTGACAATAGCCTCTTATATCGGGACAGCAATCATATGATGATGAACACACACAGATTTTGAGATGTTGCAGCTTTAACCACAGTGATTCCACAGTAACAGTTATAGGGAGTGGGCTCCATAAATCAACATCTCTCGTAACTCATACTGAAGTCAAAGCGAGCCAGATATTTCTCATCCCTTTTCCATTTAAACCCACTAATAACACTGACACGGTGTCCAGGAACGCTAGGGATAAATTATCTTTCGGCATGTGGACTGCGGTCTAATAATGCTAGAACCTCTCAAACATACGCATTCAGGCACACAAACAAACAACTCTTTGGCTTCTCTGATTCAGACTGATACTGAACAAAATGATTATGATTAAAATGATTAAACTATGATTAAAATGATTAAACAGCAACAAGACAACCCGAGCTCCAACCGTATGTAAATGCAAATCATCCTAAAAGTACTACTTATTCATAATTTTAGCTTTAGGAAATGGGGTGCTCCGAAGTGCTTTTTATTCAAATAGAATCACACTGTAAAAAAAACGAAAACAAAGATAGTCTTAGTTTCAGTCATCATGCTTACGGGCTGCTGGCTGAATGTATCTCATTGGTTCAGCAAGAGCTAAGTCGTCAAATGTTAAATTGAATCAATTTAACAAAAGTTAAATTGAAATGATGGTATATCTAATGAACTTAGCTTACCTAATATCGTCTAATACTGTTAAATAAAACGTTTCTGCATAATATGCATACTTTTATAATCATAAAACTTATCCGATGTCAAATAAAAACTATCAAAGCTGTTCAGCAATTCTCCAGTGGGGGGCAATCTGAATGAACCTGCATAATTCATGTGGATTTTAAGATTAATGATTAATATGATTAATACAATTTTTGAAACATTTCAAAACAATAATGACTGAAGAGCTGTTTATGGAAATTACATGACCTTGCCAATTTGATACTGATTCGAAACTAAAGATTCATAACAGCTTTGAAGCTTCATGAAGCAGTGCTTTTAAAGCAGCCATCACTAGGGCAAATATCCCATTAAAATGACACTGAACAAATCTGTTATTAGTAGTCAGTTAAATGTAATTAAATGTCAGTTAAGTAGCCACTGGACAATCCTTGGCCAGTGAAAGTTGCTAAGGAGCCACAAATCTGGCTACACACGGCTAGAGACAAATCATTTACAGCATTGAAAGCAAAGTATGAATCCAAAAATAAACCACATAGGGAGAAAACTGAAGGACAGGAAAATGGTGCAGTTGAAGTTCAAATAAACCCTTACCTCCAGTCTGGTGCGGTCCACATCACGCGGTAGTTTTACTCTGACTCTGTGGGACACAGCTAGCACATCATAGGGGTACACCTGCAAACATGCATATGAAAGACACAATTACACAATACATACGCTACAATTCAATAGTCTAGGCTCAGTATGACATTATTAAAATAAATGTATACTTTTAAGAAATGCTGTGCTTTCGAACTTTTGCAGTATTTTTCAAAACTGTCATGAGAACTAACACTGCTTAAACCTGTAAAATAGCATAAGCTGAATAAAAAATTCTATTGATTTTAATTAATAAGATTGAAATAATCTTGAAAGCAATCATTTATTGTACAAAATTACATTTTTACAAAAGTAAATTTGTATTTAATTAGTATTGTCATATATTGTCATATAAAAGTTACCCTCATTCCCTTCAAAACATCAGATCTTACCTTGTACTCTGAGCAGTGATGGAAAACAGGAAAAGATAAAAAAAAGAGAAAGAGTAACAGAAATTACAACCAAAAATCTTGTGTGGTACAAATGCAACTTATTTAGCATTAATACGCTTAACACAAATTCACCTCTCATTCCACTCCAGGATGAATCATGGTCTGCCTCATCCTCACCAAGATCAGCTGCCTAGTGAGAAGCAAAAATAGTCAGAACATGTTTATTCACAGCTGAATGCATGGTAATATATTAATAACATTTGTGTACTGCATTAGACTAACTGAGAAATACAATTATTTGCATGTTGTTCTTTTGTTTTTAATTACTTTTAATGACTTGCTCTCATTTCTAAGTAACTTTGGATAAAAGCATTCACCAAATTATTGAATGTAAGTGTAACGCTGGACCACAAAACAAATCTTATTTTGCACGAGTATATTTTTGGCAATAGACAAAAATACATTGCATGGGTCAAAATGATTATAATTAATGCCAAAACACATCAGAATATTAAGTAAATATTATGTTCCATGAAGACATATTGTAAATTTCCTACTGTAAATATATCACAATTTAATTTTTGATCAGTAATGTGCATTGCTAAGAACTTAATTTGGACTATTTTAAAGCCATTACTCTTATTTTTCTATTTTGATTTTTTTAACCCTTGAATTTAGGATCTTGGACTGCACGGTGGCGCAGTGTGTAGCACAATCGCCTCACAGCAAGAAGGTCGCTGGTTCGAGCCCCGGCTGGGCCAGTTGGCATTTCTGTGTGGAGTTTGCATGTTCTCCCCGTGTTTGCATGGGTTTCCTCTGGGTGCTCCGGTTTCTCCCACAAGTCCAAAGACATGTGCTATAGGTGAATTGGGTAAGCTAAATTGTCCGTAGTGTATGTTTGTGAATGAGTGTGTATAAATGTTTTCCATTGATGGGTTGCAGCTGGAAGGGCATCCGCTGCGTAAAACATATGCTGGATAAGTTGGCAGTTCATTCTGCTGTGGCGACCCCAGATTAATAAAGGGACTAAGCCGAAAAGAAAATGAATGAATAAATTTAGGATTTTCAAATAGTTGTATCTCAGCCAAATTATGTTTCTATTGTAATTGACATTAATAGAAAGCTTATTTATTCAGCTTTCATACGATGTATAAATATAATATAAATATGATGTAAAAACATAAAAAAAAAAATACAATGACACTTATGGCTGATTTTGTGGTCCAGGGTCACAAATGTAAAACTCTTTAAGAATTTAAAACAAACAGGGTGCATTTATGTTTCAAAAGATCAATGTCTAGTTTGAAGAAGGTCACAGAAAAAGTTTATTTCTCCATACCTTTATTTATTTTTGCTACTTATCAGACTAACAATATAATCTTTGAACAGAGCGGCTGCTGTGAAACTGTGAAAGTTTTCCTTTCATTTCCTGAGGTGAAAGGTTAAAGTCTAGCACAGACAGAGGATTGAATCTTTAGGGCTGAAGCTTTCCCGTATATATAGTTATAAATATTGACCTATGACCAGCTTTCGGTTTCACATGCCTTTCTAAAAAGTTGAAATATGCAACTAAGTCAAACCACATTAGACATAAAGAATGGGTAATACTTTAAACTGTTCATAGAGAACTTTTCACGTCAATGTTTCTCAGCAGCAGAAGTCGTCATAATTGGGTAAACTTAGAGGGCAGTGAATAGGAGAGTATCGAAATATATGTTTTTTGTATTCCAATTTGCTCAAATAACAAAAGAAAAACTGCACAATAGTGCTTTCATGACTTTCAAAGCATGGGCAAAAATTGTGATAATGGCAGTCAGAGGAGAGAACAATGTCAAATATGCTGTCCCACCCATTGATGCTGCATTACAAACACCTCGCACCTAATTTTTGTTTTCTTTTTTTGTAATTTGATGCAAAGATAATATAATACTAATTATGGCTTTAAAAAAAGTTGTATAAATGATCCAACATTGCCTAACATACTTTTTTTTTTTTTGCAGTGGTGGACAGTAACTAAGTATTTTATTTTCACTACTTAAGTACATATTTTAAGTGTCTGGATTACTTTTATTCAGAGTGAGTCTCCAGTAAACAACTCACTGATTCAAATGATCCATTCAGAGTGAGTCTCCAGTAAACAACTCGCTGATTCAAATTATCCATTCAGAGTGAGTCTCCAGTAAACAACTCGCTGATTCAAATGATCCGTTCAGAGTGAGTCTCCAGTAAACAACTCGCTGATTCAAATTATCCGTTCAGAGTGAGTCTCCAGTAAACAACTCGCTGATTCAAATTATCCATTCAGAGTGAGTCTCCAGTAAACAACTCGCTGATTCAAATGATCCATTCAGAGTAAGTCTTCAGTAAACAACGCACTAATTCAAATTATCCGTTCAGTGTGTCTCCAGTAAACAACTCACTGATTCAAATGATCCATTCGGAGTGAGTCTCTAATAATCAACTCACTGATTCAAATGATCTGTTCAGAGTGTGTATCCATTAAATAACTCACTGATTCAAATGAAACGTTCACAGTGAGTCTCCAGTAAACAACTCACTGATTCAAATGATCCATTTAGAGTGAGTCTCCAGTAAACAAATCGCTGATTCAAATGATCCATTCTGAGTCTACAGTAATCAACTCATTGATTCAAATTATCTGTTCATTGTGAGTCTCCTGTAAACAGCTCACTTATTCAAATGATCCGTTCAGAGTGAGTCTCTAATAATCAACTCAATGATTCAAATGATCAGCCAGAGTGAGTTTTCACTTGAATTTTTTATGAATTATCAGAGTATGACAAGTTTTGATAATTACATTTTCTTGCAAAATAAACATTGATTAGTAAGTACTTTTTCATTCATTACTTGAGTAAATTATAAATCAAGTATATTTGTTCATTATTACTTAAGTATTAGGCCTGTATACGTCTACTGGAGTAATATTTTATTAGGGTATCTGTACTTTTACAGATGTCATGTGCCCAATTTGTGGACTTCGGGCACAGTTTTTTTGCATATTCTTTTTTAAGTATCAAACCAGTAAAAACTTTTGAGGATTGAAGATGTTGACGACCCTTATACACGTCATCACTGTCTTGTGAAAAGGATCCATTGTTCTGGAAGTTACAAAGAATTGTTACAAAACACTGCCACCTAGTGTACAGGAGAAGCTTTCAGATCATTCCCAAACAAAAATGACACTCCGTATGTGAGATAATAGATCCAGAGCAGATTTTTAATAAACACTGTTCTCTGGCATTTCTGCTGTCGAAGCACATCTTTCTCTTCAACACTGAGGATCGTCCATTAAGAGAGCCAGACTTCCAGTTCAAAGTACAACATGGAAAACAGCCAGAGGGAGTGAATAAGACACATTTTTAACTGCACGCCAGCACAGACAAACACTCTGAACGTTGCGGCTTCCTCAGCTAAGTCTCCACACCAACTGATCTGTGTCCATGATGTGTGCGATTACAACAGTCCTCCGTGTCCCAGCAGCTGGGTTTGACAAATCCAACTAGGATCAAACAGCATTCTTCATCGCTGAGAGCGCCAATGACAGCATTTGTGACCACAGTTCACATACATTCCCAAAAATCACTGACAGATGGAGCGTTAAAAGGTTTGCGGGGGGCTGTTTGTGTGCAAGCCTTAGGAAGTTTACCTTGTATATGCCGTTCCGCCCATATCCTGGCAAGGAAGCAGACTTATTATATGGAAAGTCTGTAAAGCAGAGTTGGATGATTTAAGGTACTTTACTCAGGCAAAACATTGACAGAAGAACACAAAAATTATTATACTAAATATGACAGGACTGATAAATATGATAGAGAAAATATATATATTAAGATATTTTTTTTATTCCTTTACAAAGTGCTGTTTAACAGAAGAAGGGATTTGTTTTTCCTTATTTGCTGTTAGCCTTATTTCTGTTAGATTGGCTTAAGTGCTTAAGTAAATAAAAAAAAAATTAAAATAAAAAATTAAAAAATCTAATAAAACTAAAATAAATAAATTAATACAAATGTAAAAGCTGCTAAGGTCAACATTATTAGCCACCTTAAGAAATTATTTTGATTAACCTAACGTGCCAAGTTAACCTAATTAATCTGGTTAAGCCTTTAAGTTGAATATCTTGCAAAATAACTAGTAAAATACTGTATGTACTGTCTTCATGGCAAAGACAAAAGAAAATAAATATTTATTTTACCATCATAGAACAAGCTGATCAAGGATGTTACCAAGATGGCCGCTGAGTGAACTGGCAGGACTTTACGGTAGTTTGTATTTAATAGATTTGTAGATTGTCTACTTACTGGGTTGAGACATATCAGTGGGCAGGCTGTGTGTGGAGGTCCTGGGGTCCAGCTCTGGAGACTGTCCATCAATCTCAGTCTTCAGGTTCATCCAACTGGTCCTGGTCTATTGACAGACAAATGTTATACATACCAAATAATAAGATTGAAACGTAGAATGAAAAATCTACAACGTTATGAATATTAACCATAGTTTTATAACAAATTAACCACACTTTAACCACAGTTGTGCTATACTAACCATAGTTTAACTACTGCATTTGTAGTAAAACAAAAGTTATGACTACAATTGTATTATTATAAAATAACTGTATTGTCTTATAGTGTATTTCAAGTCTTCAAATAAATATTTTTACAAACAGAAATAAAATAAAAAAAGGCCACATACATTATCAAATTGCAGAAATATATATTCTGATTCATGTTTTACATAGAAAAAGTAAGCACATAGAAAGCACTTAATCTGAATTGTAATGTGCTATTTGGCATTTTATTTAAAGTGAAACTACTTTAAGTATATTTTAGTTTATATTATGATAACATTTTGATAACATAATCATAATCAAAGTAATCACGGTTAATCATACTAATCAGAAGTAAATATGAAATGACATATACAGATGCAATTAAGTGGATCACGCTAATTGCTAAAATGAGCTAAAGCTAAAAACTAATTAGCCATTTCATTCAAATGTACTACAATAAAAACTGCATTTATCATGATGTCTGAAAGCAGTTTGTAAAAGTTTATTCGGTTTGTATTGAACTTATTCTTATTCAATAAAAGGTCAAAGTACTTGCTCTACAAACAAGTGTTTATGACTATACATAATGGTTACAATATTATAATAAGAAAATGCCAGTTTGCAACATCAACCAGTATAACAAGCTGTTTTTATACAGCCAAAAATCAATGGAGGTGAATGAGACCGGAAATCTCGAGCCAATAAGGTTCCAATGGCAGCATGGTCAATAATACCAATAATAATAGAAGTAATATTGACCGCGCAGCCATACGAAAATGACTGACTTGAGACTTACGTCTCATTCACTTCAATCAATGAATGTTGGATTGTTTTACAAAAACAGCTTAGTACTAAATGCACACATGAATGTTAACACAATATATTAATCACCTTTCTGTCTACATCATCACCATCTTGCCAGGAGGTTCTGGAAGCTGCAGCACAATAAAAACATTAAAATACATCCTAATAGAGCAGTTTCACTGTCTGAGAGGGTTACAATTTACACCATGCAAAGTACCACACAAAGCATACAAATATACATATACAATATACTGTTATACACTTAAAAAAAAATCATATATAGGTAGTTTGATTGACAGTGTTCACATTTTTTGCTACAAGAAAGAAACAAATGTGTATAGAATCGAAAAGCAAGTGATCAACCAAACATAATGTTGAATCAGGGTGAAGTTCAGGGGGAAAAAGGGAAACAACAAATCCAGTGATTAATTCCACTACCACCCAATCACAGTTAGTTTTATAGATGTCTTTAAACCAATCACAATGGGTTACACAAATGCCTTTGACATTTCACCAAACCAATGAGTCACACAGACACTCAACATTGTCTAACATCTAAATCACAAGACCACAGATAGATGACAAACTATACTGCAACTGACAGATGAGTATATGTATGGATGGACGCACAAAAAAAAAAAGATAATCTCTGAATGCTGTTTCCATGTCTGAATTAACCAAAAATAGCAAAAGACATGTAAAATCTTGTTGATGAAAACATTGTATCAAAGGCATTATTTACATTAAATGTACACAAAGAGTTCAAGAGTTTAGGGTGAGTAGATTTCCATTTAATTGTTTATTTTAAATTAACACTAGCATGCATTAAATTGACTGTATTTATATTTCAAATATTTAGATTGCATTTTAAAATGCATTAAAACAGAATACAGTTATTTTACAATGCAATAATATTTCCCATTACAATTCTTATTTTATTTTTAATCAAATAAATGTTTTGGCAAACAGACATTTTCAAAAATATGTTTGAATAAATAAATAAAAGTTTTTATGAATATTAGTACAGTTTTACATTAAATTGTATAAAACTGACAGTAAAGACATTTCGAATATTTACAAAATCAACAAAAGCTGCTGTAATAATGCTGAGAATTCAACTTTGCTATTACATTAAAAACAATTACATTTGAAAACAGTCATTTCACACGGCAATAATATTTCACATTGCTATTTTTATTTTATTTTTAATCAAATAAATGCGTTGGCAATTAGACACTTTCAAAAAATGCTTAAAAAAGAATGAAACCAAAGTTTCCTCTGTAGATTTTCTTTAAAGAAAGTAATTTTATTTAGCAAGGGTGCATAAAAATGTATATAAAAACAATGACTTTTGAAGTCTATTCATGACAGAATGCTAAAAACTAATGTTTAAAATACAGATTTAATATGATATAAATAAATTAAGTTTTAAAGTACATTAAAAACAAAGTCTTCACTCATTTGCTCTTTTATTTTTATAATTTGTAACAAATTTTAATGTTAAATCAAATAAATGCTGCATTGGCAAGCATAAGAGACTTTAAAAAAAAATCTTACCCTCCTCAAACTTTTGAATGACAGTGTATGTGTAACATTAAATGCATACAAAACAATTATATGCAGTTAATAGGCATATAAAGCACCATTAATAATTGTTCAGGGTTAACCAGAAGGCTGTTTGAAATAAACCTGACAAATATGCATGAAATATGACCCTTTGGAGGTGGTCAAGATGTTCGCAGATGTACAACCAACAATTAGCCATTGACTGTGTGAGAAGTACCTGGTCAAATCCAACCCTTTTCAAGGATTTGCAAAACCTACAAGACCTACTTTTTTTGAAGCTGAAATGGAAACCAGCAGACAGAAAGGAGGGTCAAAGGTTACAGTCCCATGCATAACGGCATGCAAAGAAACATGGCTGTACGGAGACTGAACTGTACCATGCTGTTTGTAGATAGGGGGCTTTCTATAGATATTATCTTTGACTTTAGTCTCTGTGAATGAAAGACAAAGAGAGCAAGAGCATAAGAAAGAAGATGAATAAAGAAGCATGAGTTAATAGAGGATGAAGTCGGGGCAAAAGAAAAGGCAGCAAATGAGGTATATGAAGATTCCAGATATCGTAATTCATTTCATAACCATCCGTCATCATGTAATGTTCATGATCTGCATGCAATGACCAAGCTTTTTTTTTTTTTTTACAAAATCCTCAACAATGAAAAAGTGGTTTGAAATATGGAGTCGGAGTCACATAAATAATGAAATCTCCATCTTATTTTCATCTCGGAAGACAGAAATGTCACCTAAAATGATCTAAGAGGAAAACAGGGAGATAAATGGTGTAACTACAAAGACATAATGTCTTAATAACTGACAGCATGTGTCTTTCTGCAGCTTGTTTAGGTCATCCCAACCTCACGTCTGCTTCGCAACCATTACTTCAAGAAGAAAATCAGTCATTTAATGTAACACATGTGAGACATTTTAAGAGCCGTTTCAGCCTCTGCCAGTGTTGGAAACAAGACGTCATTACAAAAATGGTCAGAAAGCACATGAAACTAATTATTAGGTTTATTTTAAACATGTGCAGTGACAGTAACAGGTTTGTTTTGTGTACTAAAAATAGGGATTTGTGCACAAGAATCAATTAGAAATGTATAAAATTAATGACTGGGATCTTTAGAGAAAGATCACAGAATATAATGAAAGCACAATATGAATACAGATGATTCAGTCTGCCAGATTTCTGTCATAAACTGTACAGAAAGGGAGACAAAACCTGCTGATTTATTACAAGAGTTTTAGCACCTACCTGGGATATGGAAATGCCGTGGGGCCGCCACATATGTAGAGGATGGAGATTTGCCATCAGAGTAGGTGGAGAGACTGGGGGTACTGCGCCCACTTTCACTACCTCGGGGGTGAAGGTCATCCCAGATGCGGAGAAGGAAAAGAGAACAAAAGAGGAGTTGTCTTATGTCTGACACATTATTGATTCTTAAATCTAACCTCACAATACAGCCAGCTCAAAGTATGACAAATCTGTCTTTGCAATGTCAGTTTATAAATTTCCCGCTCCATTTCGAACTGGTTAAAAATCAAATAGCTATTTTTGAGTTTGCACAGATATGAAGAAATGTTGATTATGATGAAATGTATTTGTGTTTGAATAATTGTTCTTATGACTGGATTATATTTTTTAAATAAAATGAATTAAATCAAATCAAAATATGCTGCATTTATATTACAGCAGACACCCAAATGTCCAGTGCTTTGTTTAGTCAATATGAATTGACATAAATGACTGGCAGGCTGAATTGTGACATTGCTATCATCATATTCTTCACAGGAAATGAATCAGGATTTAAATCACACTCTTTCACCAAACTGAGATTAAAGGAGAGAGAGAATCTGTTTTTTAGCTACACACTAACGGACAGATATGCTAACAGTTTGTGCCTGCACAAACTCTCATTTAAGCTGATAAGACTTTAACCTATCATTAGACGATATGGGTAGGGGAACAAAAGTAACGTGATGAAAATATCACATAAAAGTATTCTTGGAGCCCTGACAACATTTGCTTTCTGAGCTATAACAGCACATCTGAAATGCAAACCTTGACAGAGCTGCCACATATCATGTTATTTCATCACCGTGTCCTGCAGTTAGGTGGGACCTTTTTTTCAAATGCAGAAGGTAAATCACTGTAGCAGTACTTTTTTTCCTAATTACAAGTTGTGTTTTTCTTTTTATGTGTCACAGTAATGATCAATCTACAGGTTATTTACTGCTATAACACTTCATTAAGTTTGCATTGTCTGAGTTTTTCAGTTTAAAAGTAAAAATAAATAATAAAAGTAATTTTCTAATAGCCATACCTTATTTTTCACTTTCACATATGAGTTTCCATTTAGATGTTTTATAAAATTAATGCATATTTACAATAATAAAAAAAAGAAAATCGAAATTATTCAATTTGAATAATTCTTTAATAATAATTCTCACTTGGTTAGAGTTAGTAACCACAACAAAAATATATTTATCTTTACAATTAGCTTAATTATATCCTGGATTTTGTATCATCTAGTCTCCATTAAATGTATGTAATTCATGTATTTGTATTTCAAATCTAAAACATTATCTTCCATTTGTCCCGCCACATCTCAAACTGAAGTTACAACCTTGTATGAATCAACAAGGACCACAGTTTTATCTTCTTCAAAGCTATACTGAAAGCAAAAAGGCACCTACTGCATGTCTTGAATGACCTGAGTGTGAATGAATTAAAAGCAAATTGTATTTTTTTTGGCGAACCATCCCTTCTAGAATAAGGACACCTACTGCTGGCCTTAGGGCCGGGACACACCAAGCCAACCCCAAACAAATAGCACAGATGAAAAATACCAACTGTGTTATCAGCCAAAAAGCTGCCTGTGAACACACCATACGGACAACAGGCGACTGAAACGACAGTGTGTTTTCTCATTCCACAAAGGGAAACCGGACAAGGAAATGCACACAGACATCGCATAAACAAAGCAGCATTTAGTACCATTATCACAGTAATTGTCATGAGGCGATGTGTGGAACACCTCAAACCAACTAGCTAAAATGACACTGACCGACGGCCCGACAAAGTCTAATGGTCGACTGTTGGCTTGATGTGTCAAAGCATTTACTGTTGTATTTAACTATATATATATGACAGGTCTAAACCCATAACTGTACCAGCATAAATACATATTGAGCAAAATATTGTGAATTATAGTTACCCATTGAATAATTTTTTTGTGAATATCGCACACCTATCAGTCTCACCCTAATCTGCCCGTTTTAGTAAACCAGGTCCTAAAAATGGTGGAAAATCAAACAAACTATACATATAATTATCTCGTTCTCTGTCTCCTTTTTCTTTTCTTTCTTTCACACACACACACACACACTTGCAGCTGACCTTCAGACACATGCACACACCATTTAACACACATTAAACACTCAGTGCTGTTAGTAAAAATTCACCCAGTATAAAGGAAAATTCTTCCACTCATCTAGAGCTGGGGGAGCAGGACATTGTCATAAAATACACCAAACATCACAAATCACAACAATGGAGCACACCGTGGAGAATGAAGGTCTCGATGCTCCCTATTACTCAATAAAATACTATTTTATGGATTGTGAATCCCTTTTGTATCCACTGGGTGTAATGCAGCATGTATTTTCTGTCTTCAATCTTCATTTTGCCTTAGATGGTGATATGGGAAAATCAAGGCAATTTCAAGGTTTTGCATTTGTAATAAAGAGCCAGTTTTTCTCTTTTGTGGCTCCTTTACCAATAAGAAGTCAATTAGACAGCTAACTAAATCATAAACAGCACACTCCAAACCCAACCTCAATGTACTTTCATGCTGCATTAAAGGGTTGCCTAGAACTACACAAGGCCGAAGTTTATGCCACTGTGCCTGGCAAACCAACCCAAAATTACAGCTCAACTATTTACCCCTTTAATCTTCTCCTGCGAACTTTACTGTGTTCCCGTTCTCTCAACTTCTTGCAGAGAAACCACAAAACCCAAATCTGTAGCCTGACTTATAAGCAGTAAATATAAAAGTTTTCTATTCTTGTTCTCCAGTAGAAAAGTCAAAAGTATATTGTGTGTATGTACTATATTTTACATGTAGATATATATGCGTGTATATATATCTACATGTAAAATATAGTACATACACACAATATACTTTT
>CAIGQW010052810.1:8909157-8938595 GCA_903798125.1 Danio choprae
AAAAGTATATTGTGTGTATGTACTATATTTTACATGTAGATATATATACACGCATATATATCTACATGTAAAATATAGTACATACACACAATATACTTTTGACTTTTTGATTCATGGTCTCAGACTTCTAAACTCCTGTCTGCCTGAATATATATGTTAGGTTAAATAAAACACTTGAATAAATGCTAAAAACTGATAAAAGAGAACCACAAAGTAAATGGTAACACTAACACAAACATACAGTTACTTTGAATATTAAACGTATGGTAAATAACTGTCACCTTACCAGACAAAACACAACATCAACTACAGTACAACAAATAAAGGCATACTGATGCTCACCACCAACGTTCACATCTAACTTGTGCATAAAGTTATCGTTTCAGCTAAAATATAATGAATATATCCACTGATTTTTACATGCATTGGACATACACACTTTATATAGACACAATACCAGCAAGCATATCAATGGATTGGTCCAAGGACTGAACCTTGTGGTACACCTACAATCTCACATCACTGTAATAGACCGGTGATACACAGTGAAAGAGAATCTGTTTTTTAGGGTTTACCGTGAGAAGGCAAATTGAGGTGCAGGGCTGTCCTAGGCCTACTTTCAGACTTTGCTTCCTGTCTGAATCCTGTCTCAATTCCTGTTCAGGAAAGGTGGATGAAGGATAGGGTGGTAATTTCATGTCTGCAATTCACTAGTCTTTCAGACTAAATGCAAACAGTTATTAAACTGTGAACTATGGAGCTTGACCCATGCTTCGTTTGTCTTGCAATCTAATACCAACAGCAGGAACTTCATGCACATTAGTGTAACTCAAATCCTTTAAATAGCTTCTTTTTCACTTTTGCACTCGTTCATTAATATTGCCCGGCAGGAGTAAATCTTGTACCAATCAAATCCAAGCACACAGTTAAGTTCAAACAAGTGCAGTATGTGATGGATTGGTACTGGCAAAGGCCTGCAGGCAGAGCTGTGGTACCTCTGAAGTAAGGGATGTAGTTGTGTTGTTGGAGTAAAGCCAGAGTGGTGGGGTTGAGGGGCAGGGCTGCCTGGGGTGTGTTTCTACCACTGCTGTTGTACAGAGGCAACGGGGAGGAGCCTCTGGCACTACCATGGGCACTACTCCGCCCCGAAGTTGGTACAGACAGCAAGTGGGAATTTTCTGGCTGGGTGGTGTATTTGATGCTCAGATACAGGTCTGAGCAAGAGGCCCAGCCGGTCAGGGAAGAATGGGAGTAATATGACATCAGCAACTATACTAAAAACCAAATCATTTTCTTTCTTTCAAAATTTCTGCATTAAATCAGTTTTAATGCTTTAGCTCTGTTCCAAATAATAGCAAATGACCCCTGCTGCTTTTCAGACTACGTGACTGCATAAATGATTTGAAATGTTTCACAAAGACTCATTTCAGTAAATGCAACACAATATGAACTTGTGTTCTACTTTAATAAACATACACTACCATTCAAATGTTTAGGATTGGTGAGATTTATTATTTTTTTTAAAGAAAACCAATGTTGCATTTTATTTGTTTTTGCTGAATTTTCAGAAGATGCTACTCCAGTGTCTCACAAGGCTTCAGAAATCATATTGAGATTTGGCGGTCAAAAATCACATTGTAATTTTTGGTCATTTTTACTGTTATTATTTTGACTGTTAATATATAACACAGTACTGTGCAGGCCACTAAACCACAACTGTTTACAAAATATGAGGACACAAGACCTCATTCATTAATCGTGTGTGTATTTTCGATTACTAAATATGATTAACCAAGTACCAAGTTAATTTATTTATGCCAAATTATGGATTATTATTATACTCTATATTTAAACAAACTGGAAAGCATAAAGCAATACATTTGTCCAAGGACTGAACTTTGTGGTAAACCTACAGTTTCAGAAGGAGATTAATCTGACTAATCTGTCCTGCATCCGATACAACTGTATAGGTTATTTGTCACTTTCCTGAAATATTATCCATATAAAGCGTTTACTATTATTATAATAGAATGAAACAAAACATTTTTATCAATGTAAAAATTCAGAATTCATGGCGTCTGATGTTAGAGCATTGCTTATAGTACTTTAGTGTAAATAGACTACAGCTATAGTCTATAATGCTGTAGACAGCTGCTCCCAGAGATCACAAGCATTGTCAAAATATTCTTTGAATAGTCTGAAAATCTTGTTCTAAAACTCTGCCAAAATGCACAAATGTAAATGAGTAAAAAATTGCCACAAATCTAAACATTGCATCGGTAACACTACATAATGAAATGACTATTTTTATTCTTTTTTTACTGTTTATTTTATTTACTGACCAGTAAAAACTTTCTGATCTTTAACTTTTGAATGGTAGTGTAAAGATATAAAAATACACATTATATAATTGCTAAATGTACACTGTGCAAAATTTTTAATTGTAGAAGACACTGCTTTACTAATGGCTTTGGAACAGAGTATAATGGTGTATTAGGAAAATCACAATGTTTACAGCTCCAACACATTCAAATCATTTAAAATACTTATAGATAATTGCATAACTGTGACGTATGTGGAAGGATACCTGGTCTGCTGTAGGTCTGTGGTGAGCGGGAGGGCGTATAGCGACCATAGCCTCCTAAAGAGCTGTTGGAGCTGGGGCTTGAGGGCCTCCTCTGACGGGGAGACTTTTCCCCTTCTCCCTACATTCAAATAGACAGTATTCAATAAGAAACTGAAAATCTTCATTTAGTCTAGTTAAAGGGTGATCACTATGGCAGTGGAGACTACACAGAGGAGGAGACTACAAAGCTGGAAAAGAAACACAGATGCAAGTTTACAATAATCAGTCCAAGCTTGTAATAGGCTGATCATTGAGAGTCTGACACCACAGAGTTTCAAACATGGAGAAACATGAAGAAAGACACACAATGCCGCGCAGGTCACTAAACCACAACTATTCAATATGTATATATGTGGAAAACAAGGTCTCGTTCATTAATCTTGTAGGTGTTTTCGATTAGTAAATAGGATTCATCACATAACAAGTTAATTTTTCATGTTACTACATTTCACTACTACATTTAAACAAACCTGAAAGCATAAAGCAATACACTGGTCCAGGACTGAACTTTGCAGTACAACTACAATCTCAGAAAGGGACTGCTCTCCTATAAAACAGCCCTGTAGTACACCTAGTATATAAATAACAACAAGTATAGTACAATAAATCAAATAATGCATAAAATTAAATAAATATCATTATAAATAAATATAAAATTAAATATAGACTTTTTCTGTGCATACCGACATGATTAGTGAACGAGACCCATTAAAACAATAACACGGCCTATTTCTTCATTTCAGCTCTACTGTACCTCAGTTGGAGTAGGGGTGAGTTGCTGGGGTGACTGTAAACAAAGAAATCAAATGAGTAAGATGGACTGAAATGCAATGATAGGCATGTTAATGAAATATGAGATTTTCTCCCTGACTGAGTAGCTTTACTGAAACTACTCAATGCTTCAATGAATTAGTAAAACAATAGCTGCTTTTCCACTATTGCGCTGAATGGTTCTAAGAAGAGTTAGTTATGGTTCCTGTTGTATTTACACCTTAGCCTGGTATGGTGTGGCATGATTACAAAATGTTCTCAGCCCAAAATTCTAGGCACAGTTAGGTAACCGTGCTGATCTAACGTCCCTTTTCTGCCCTAAAACTGATCAGGCAAACCAAACAGTAAGTCATAGTGACTTTGGCCAGATGGTACTGTAGTACCCTCCCTGTCTACCATGTCACCAAGGCTTGCTCCTTGGATGCACTACAGCAGCACAAAAAAATAAAATAAAATAAATCGCTCATAACTCCCAAACTGCTTACCACAGTCTCAAGTTCCTTATATCTTTGGAATCCTTGGCTCAAGTTCAACAAGGGGAATGCGTAAGATCAGCACACTAACCTTGCAAAATGTTCTGGCATTTTGCATTTTTGGAAAAAACTATTTTTGCAAACTAGTCCTACAGTATGTCTTAACAAATCCAGTGTTGTACAAATACAGTATACAGCTATAATAGGGTCATTTATAAAACAGCCGTTACCAAATAAACCAAAAGCTTATAATTATTAAATTAATACTCTGATCTTCATTAAACATTTGACATGCATATTGCAAATAGCTTGTTAATATCTATCCTCCCATAGGTGGTGTTATAACTATTAAAAAGTATTATTAGTATTAAAAGAACTAATAATTTTAACTAAAACCTTTTTTATTGTTGATTAAATCAGTCACAGACTTCCTAATTGATAAATGGGCCTAAGGTCTTAAAATGCTTGAACCCCATTGATTGCTGCTTGTAGCTATATTTTGTCTGTTATTTAACAAAGAAAATATCAGATACAAAAATTCCAAAAAAATAAAATATCAGATAATTCTCCATAGTGCTCTTTACAATACACTTGCATTATCAAGACAATGACTGATGCACTATTACATTAGTATTACTTGAAAAAATGAAACTGTATCTGTGCTGACTGGACCAATGAAACAGTTAAGCAACGAAATCTATTTGGGTCAATAGTGGAAAGTTGGCTGATGTTTTTTTGCTGAAACCAAGTGGAGTGATTCTGGTTGATGAATAAAGATGATTAGACTGAAAAATGGCACAGCTGTAACATATAAGTACATGCTAAAACCCTTTCTTAAGTGAATACTTTCAGTTTAAATCCCCTATAAATAGAAAAATATGTATAAAATGAGCAACATCAAATACTGGTATTGTATATGCGACTTCCGTGTGTGTTTGTACCTCTCCAAAAGTCCTGTCCTCCACAGGATAGCTCACATAGGGCGAGTATGAAAGCATGTCAGGTCTGTCAATGTTGTAGATGGCTTTGATTTTAGGAAGAGCAGCCAGATCCTTATAATCCAAAAGTTCATCACCCAGTTTTGCCTAAAGGCAGAGCAATGTTATAACAGTTATTTGTAGTCTTGTGTGTTGGTGCCCACTGGTGGTGATTTTGAGCCAATGAACAGTGATGCATTTTGGGATTATTTCCAGAGGTGCGCTTACATAGATAACTCTGCTAGGGGAGCCTGAGGCGCTGGAGGCTGGAGCAGAAGTGATGCTCTCAGAGGAGGTTCGAGTCACCTGCAATAAAAAAACAAGGTGAGAAATATAAAAAAAATAAAAACTTAAAAAGACATTAAACCATAGGAGATCAGCAACCAAAAAGACTAGGAATTCTAGTGCATTTCATTGACTCTTTTACTGTATCCCTGGATGAAGTAACACTCAACACAAGGATTGAAAAAGATTTTTGCCAAATGGATTGATGCTTTTTTTTTGTTGCATTTTTACTGCAATCTTTTGTTTTTTTATTTGTGCCTTGTTTTCCTGCAAAAAAATATATATATAAACGCTGCAGTTTAATATGAACAAAGTATTCGAAAAGAAATCTTTACTGTTTTGGCACATATTTTGTTCTTATTTTAAGCATAACCTTAACATCATGGTCAGATTTATTAATATATTTATTTTATTAGATGTATTTTAGTTATGTATATTCTCTAATAATAAATACTTCTGAAATAAATATTTGTAAATATTTGACAACATTTTTCTTTTGATAATTAAGGTCATTGTATTACCATCAAACATCAAGCAGTCCAAACAAACAGAAACTCTACAGAGAGCCTTTGAACAATATGATGAATGTTTTGCTGAATTATTAGTAATGCATTAAAAGATGAATAATTTATTTTCTAAACCTACAAAGTCACTTTAAATATTTGACCATACAATCTTTCTTTCCAGATTTCTACTGGCTAGGTGTGGCATTAGCCTATGGGGTGGCCTGTCGGGCCCATTCTGGACCTCAGTGAGCGTCTATTAAAGCTGGAAGCGGGTCGGGAGGTAAAGCCCATGCAGAGGGAAAGGGCCGCATGACACAAACCTGCTCAGGTACATGAGAATGTTGATCACTGAGCTGAATCCGCACCTGTTTCTGCAGGGAAAGGCTTGTTACATACTGCATATCACCTTAGTTTAAGGTATGTAACTAATGTAGCTGGATTTCCTGTTAAAGGACTTTGCACAATGTATTTTTGATCATGTGAGCAACCCAAAACCAGAGCTCGTTTTCTAGTTTGCAACATCAGACACATGTGCTTCTGGCTAATTTTTAGGGCTGTCAATGATTCTAGCTGCTTTAACTAAAAATAAAACCATACAGTTCACAAACCACTACAAAGAAATGCAAAACGTAAAACATTTTCAGTTTTAGCTGAAAACAGTATCATATAAAATACCTTAGAATGAACTAGATCTGCTGACAGCATTTACATTCTGTCTGCATTGTTTTAGTTTCTGATTCACTTCAGGAATCTTACAAATATATTGGCAGTTCAACCATGTAAAACTAGCACTAAACACAATTTGCACAGAGCAGTTGCACGCCACTACAAAGAGCGGATTGTGAAGCATAAAATATTTGATATTTTACTGTAACTACTGTGCGAATTATACATTTGAACTGTTTTTAATTTTAAAAATATTTATCAAGTAAATAAAATATATATTTAAAAATGAAATATATTTGGTTCAATGAGGCATGCAAAAGTATTACACAAATATGTGCTCGGTCTGCCAGATTCAGACCACTGGAGTTGATCATGCATTGACAATGGTATGAACCATTATAGGGGCACGAACAAATGTAAATTTTTTATTTATTATTTTTTAAAATACATATCAGTGCCGATACATCTTTTTCGACATCCTTCAGGAGCATCAAGCATTAATCAATCTCACCAATATCATCCAGGTTCACTAAAATTACAACAATTATCAATCACTCCACAGTTTTACAGTTAGTTTTACCTTGCTCTTCTCCTCCATACGTGCTGCCTGTCTGCAAGGAGGATGCCAGATGGAAGAACCTGTGAAAGAGAAGGACAAAAAATAAAGTTCACACTTTAATGGTCAAACTTAAGTGTACGTAAGGGATAATGTAGCTCTAGGTGGTTATTCTAGCAGAGTAAAGCCTGACAGGCTTCTCAGCAGTTGTATAAGTCTGAAGGGCTTTATTCTGCAAAGCCTAGATGTACATTATCCTGCCTATTACATGGCTACTTGCCACAAAACTAAACATTCAGACACAAATCATTGATTTGACTTGAGCTGTATTCATTCATTAACTTTAATGAAATTTAAAGCTGACAGAAACAAAAACGGCTGAATGCAGCCTACACTAACCTACTTATTGAGTCGCAAGATGGCGCCAAACAGTCAAGAACAGCAGCATGAGAGATAAGCATATAAAGCATATAAATAAATATGGAAATTAATTCAATAGCACTCAAGATTATTCTTTGTACCTGGATGAGCCTGTAATTAGTTTTAGTGGTGTTTATCTGCGAACAACATATCTTGGAATGTCATAATCAAATTAACCAATCAGAATCAAGTATTCCAGAGAGCCTTGCAACAATTACATATAAAAATAATAAATGTCTTTGTTTTAAATATTCTTTTAATTTTTTAAAAACAATAAACAAACAAATAAATTATTTAATCAAACAAACTGCTTTTAAATTGAATAAACATTTCAAAATAGTACCAACATCAAATTATTAAAAAGGTCGATTTTAAGCATGACTTTAAGATTATTCGACCCCACTGTAACATTAAACTTTGTCAGTCTTCATTTAAATAATGCACATGACTTTCCTTTCCTTGAGAAGTTTGCATGTTCATATATACCGCAGTATAAACTGGCATTCATAAACTAAGTAACGCCATAATTCACCTCTTAAGTGAGTCAGCAGTCTTTCATTTTATTTCAGCTCGATTGAAAAAAAGGCTTCTAACTGATTCTGCTTCTTAAATGCAGAGCCTTGTCCACATCTGACTATAAATCTCTGTGAACAAACTGCAGTGCAGTGAGTTTGTTTGCTAAATCACTCAGCAGAGTCCAACAAAACACTGAATTACTCCAAGGTTACAGATAGGACACAACAGAAAATAAAAATATAAATGCCAACTGTGTAGTTTCTGCTCTATAATTTAAGACACATCAACTATGGACTTTACGGCTCTTAGTAGTATATGTGCTTTTAGTTCCATCTGTTGCTTTATTATTAAAATGCAAAACAAAACTATCCTGTCCTGTCTTAGTCAGTACAATAAATGAAAACCACTGATACATATGATTCATTTATCCTCAGTAGTCTTCAACTGTGTCTGAACTGCCTGCCTGTCTGGTTTTATGGTCTAAATTTAGAGAACTGTGCAGAGTTTCCTGCAGCATTCTGACACAAATCATCAAATCAAATTCAACTCCACAACAAATCAATCTTCTTCATATTTTTAAAGATTACAAGCAGATTTGGGAGACACAGAAATGAAGTCACTCACGAGACTAAGGCTCCATCCATTAAATAAATTAACTGTGATCATTCAGTAATAAGGGCTTGATTTGTATCCAGACAGAATTTTCTGAGGTTATAAATATTATATATAAACAGTTTTATTGTCACTTTAAGAACTCTGCATCTATGTTGTATTACAGCATTAGTGTAAATGCAAACAAATATCAGATACATATCCAAAACCTTTCAATGACTGCGTTTGCATTTATTTAATTTAGTTACCTTGCAGGTACATCTCCTCCCCTTCCCCAAACATCTGGTCACAGCGAGCACATCTGGCACATGTGGGATGGTAGTGTTTTTCTCCAGCCTGCAAACAATAAACAAAGAGAGCTCGCATAAGGCATTCAAACCAGACGAAGCAATAAAGAAATAAATTAGTAATTTATTTATACACAAAACATAACTCAAAGCCGTCTCATAAATTCATATTCATTCCCCTAACAAAGCAATTTATTTATTTATTTTCCAAATAACTCATCTTATGTAATGTGCTGGTTGAAATGCTGCTGTGATGCAGTTGCATTATGCATGAGGGGAAAAATCCATCTGCACTAGCAGTGTTTGAACAGTAGAGGGAACACAGACAGACGCGCTGTTGATGCAAAGATGCCACACTTCACTTCTTATGGTCACATTCATTTTATGTTTAAACTTTGACCAAACCATTATCTGCAAATGGCCTTCTGTATTGCATCTTTATTGCTTGAGTTGCTAAAGCTCAGTAGGCGTATTGTACTGCTCTGAAAGAAATCTCATTATCATTCTATAACACAAGAGAATATGATTACCTTTCATTCGGACATTCATTTTTGTATGTGCAAAATATATACATAATGGCAAAATTTGAATTTATGCTGGATTATCATCAATCAAAAAAACGTCAAAAATTTATTAATTTTTTCCCCCCTAAAAGTGGCATTTTAAACAAGTAATATACACACAATGTATTACCTTGCACTATTTGAGGGAAAATGTCCAGTAAAACCACATCCCTTAATGTTACTGGCCAAGTGACAAGTTGCCGTTTCTCTAAATGTATGCTTTCAGCACATTTTTTCAAGAGATATAATTTGCTGTAAATGAATGGTATGCTCTAATATTTATAAACAAATACTCAATAAACCAATAAATCAAAAAAACTATTGAGCTTATGTCTTTTCCTTATATTTTCTCTAGCTTATCGTTAAACAATGTCAATCATTTCAGTGTTACTTAGGGGGAGTTCACATTAGTATTACTGTATAATTCTCTTGGTTCATTTCTTTCTGACCCAAAATGAAAATATTTACCTTTGGGCCTGGTTCACTTAGTATTTACATGTAAAACAGTACCTAAACACGTATAATTTTATGAAACCTAATATGAAACCTATATGCAGTATATATGCACATATATGATTATAAGCTGCATATATGCGTATATATGCCACATATAGACAAAATTTTAGTTACCTTGTTTTGGGAAACAGACCGTAACGTAGAGATCAGTCGCACAATCATTTTTAAAGTATAATAAGGCTTACGATGCCTTTGGGAAAAACAGCCCTGTAGTTTGGTAAAGGGTAAACATTTCTAGACTGGTCTATCCACACTGAGAGAGTGCATACTTGTAAAATCTCATTCACCTTTTATGTTTGCCTAAGATTAATGTCAAGCATATGTTATTAACCTTCATTAGGTCCTAAAGGACACTTCTATAATCGTACATTTTCAGCATGCTGTCACACTTCTTTAGTCCAGCTGCTGATTTATGTAATTTCAAGTGTCATAATTACATGCACTGGAAAATCTAGTGCACAACTCCTCTATTTCAATGTCCGACCTCTTTGAACACAGTTACAATCCTACCACTTCAAATGTCATGACATTTCAGGTTCATACATAACATCCAATAAGTGGTTTTGAGTAAACTTTGTCCATATGAACAGTTCTATAAAACAACAAACCCTTTAAAATACCTCATACACCAAATAAATCCTTTTACCTTTGATTAATCCAGTACTCAGACATTGTCTAGGCTTGTGAATGTGAATTGGCATTACTCCTGAAAGGTGGGCTAATTATTCTTGCTAACATAAGGATACCTGCATCAACTAGCCCTGAGTTCATGTAAAAAAGTGTTGCTGAGGGCGAAAGAATCTGCCAAGATGCAGTTTTGCATGACTTCTTTTATTTCACATCTGCTGAAACTCTTGGCATGGGAGCAGTTTAGTTAAAATTACCATCCTAAACTATGATGTCACTCAGTGACTCGTTCTAATTTAGAGTTACCAAGAGCAAGTGGAAGAGCCAATGGGACAGTCGCTATAGCAACAGCATGTCACTACTGACACACACATAAACACGCACAGATACACTTATTTATAGAGCTCTGAGGAACACTGAGGATTCTGTGGATCGCTGTAGATCATTATTTATATGTGTCAATGATGAAAGCTGTTGATTAAAAAGCGATATTTACCCATACATGAGATTACCTAATGCAAACTTAGCACAAATATATATGTATACAAAGTATACAAAGAACAAATACATCAACAGGGTGCTTGTAAGGGTGTAACACAATAGCTGTTTATAAAGAAGATGTTGCATGTACGAACAAAAGCATGTGAGCAAGTATTGAGCGGGAGATGCAATATGAGGAGATATATTGTTCTGCACTGTAATTAGCCTTCAGAAAGGGTTCTGAATTGAGATTCTCTTTGTAAGCACCCACTCAGCTTCTGCCTCCTCCAACATGACCACTGGGATTATAGAGTACCAGTCTAAAGCTCACAAATGAGAATAAAAGCCTTTCATACATACTCAAAACGAAAATCTAATAAAACACACATTTTAGGGGTGACGATGCTAAAATTCTTCTTATTTTTTGGTCCATACCCAATAACATAACACTGCCTTAAACTTTCCATTTCAATAGTAAATCTTCAACTTTCCACATCCAGAAATGCGACCTCTGGAGAACAATGAGAGACAGATTCAGAGTTATAAAATCCACATGAGGTGCTTTTCAATACGCAAACAATATAAATATTACAATGTAAACATAAGCTGAGCAGTTTACAGTGTGATGCTGGGTTCAGACCAAACACAGAGCACCGCTTCACTCTCTCTAGTTTACTCACGGGATGTTTTTCATCTTAAGCTCATTTTTCTTCTAAAGTTGAATTATTTGAATTCGCACTGAAAGATACGACTGAGGAAAATTGAGCATTCACAGTAAATGCATTGCACATTCCGCTTCATTCATGCCACCTGATGGCCATTCACCAATGGTCGTGTGTTTGCATTGACTTCGTATGTAATCTACTTGTCTGAATACTTTCACTTTTAGCTTGCTCTTGTTGCTCTTGTCAATCTGGAAACGTCCGTGTGCGTCTGAGGGGCCGGGTAAAAAAAAAACTGCCAATATTTTGAATTTGGACTGAAATACCTAGTTCAATCCTATACTGCACCTTAAAAGTTATCATGTTGACTTGAGACGATGTTAACAATATAATTTATATAGTTTTATTGAATACATTAAAGGACCACTGCCAAATAGTAAAGATTCCTTCAAACCTCAAGTACTTTTCCGGTGATGTATTTCTTGCAGGTTTCACACTGGATGCCGAACATGGCGTGGTAATCTGCCTCACAGTAGGGGATCCCATCCCTGCAAAGCATAAACACACATTACACTTGAACTCAGAAATGGTGGCAAATCTCAGCTTGCTCTCTGGCCTTGAGAATTCTATCATTTTTGACCACATCAAAAACGCTGAGTCATTCCAGAGGGCTCGGCAGGCTTGCAGATCACCATAACACATTACTAAGATCAATAAAACACACACAATGAGCCATCCGTAGAGAACAGTGAGAGTGGGACTAACTTGCTGATATATTCGGCATTAAGCACTTTATTGCACACTTTGCACTTGAAGCAGCCGAGGTGCCAGTGCTTGTCCAACGCCACCAGAGACTGCTCATTTTTAAACTCCTTTCCACATCCACAGCAATCTGCCAAGAGAGTGAGACAAAAGTGTTATGGTGTACTAATGAAAGCTGTCATTGAATGAGTCAGTGTGCATCTGTTAGAAGGACAGAATAACATATAATGCAGATAGCAATGCAGAAACACAGAGAACTCACTGTGCACAGCCTGTGGGGGAGCCGTGCTGTTGACTGGCACAGGCTGAGTACATTTCTCACAAATGCACTCCTTCCCATTAAACGTCACGCGGTCGCCAGCTGGAAACGGCTGCCTGCCAGAAATACACAGTCACCTTATCATTCAGCAAAGTAATAAAGTCACTTTCATATGAAGACAAACTTTCAATTAGTTTCTTAAAGCCTTTTCAAATTAGGACAGGATGTTGGGAAGCTACATTAAGTATATATGTAAAAAGTCATAAGATTTGACCACTGTCAAATATATTTCAATGCTACTGAAAGCAAAGACACGTTTTAAGACCCCTGTATCTGTATTTATGACTGTTTTAAAGTGAAATGTTTACTTTTTAGTAGCAATAATACTGTAATTGATTTAGACATTTGTGCATTCATACTTCCACATCATAACTGATTATGATAAACGTGACAATTAATGGATTTTTTACTATGTCAGCCTACATGAAAAAATACTATAGTAATTTATAGTAAATCCTACATATAGTGTTTTTGAACAATACTATTGTAAAGTACTTGAATTAATTCTATATTTGCCCTGGTAATACAACTAGGTTATAGTAATATAAACAAATGTCCCAATACTGTACTGTAAATTTTCTACAACCATGGGCTATATTATTATAGTACAATACACCGCCATTTACTGTTGTATAAATTAAAATATACTACAGTATGTATTATAACTGTTATAGTTAATACTACAGTATACTGTAGCAATCATTATGAAAGTGTTGTTAATACTGTAATATTATACACTATAATGCAAAGTGTTGTTCAAAAACACTATAGTATTTACTTTAAATTACTATAGTACTTTAAACATTATAGTATTAATAAATAGAAATTATATTTTTGAGCAGCCTGGATCAAGTTGTTAATAACAAACTTAGCATAATAACACACTAAGGTCTTCAATGGGTGTCCACAAACAATGTCTACTTTGACCCTCAAACACTGTAGCTGTAGCTGAAGCCTGAAAGAGTTTCATTTGTGTGTTGATGCTGTTTTCTAACCTTAAAGCAAATGCACTTTGCAAGCAATGCCAATGATTACGACCACTTGAAAATGAATAGATTGTTTTCATTTTTTGATGACACAGTGTTTTAACTATAAAGTTAAGAAGAAGATGTAAGAAATCCATATTTGGTGTAATAATCTTGATTTTCTATTCAAATAAATGAATAAAAATGTTAATAAATATAGACTTTGTACTGTTTATAGTGAAAATCTAAAACCTAATTGAATTTAGCAAAAGTACTAAAAATAGAAAGATAATTTATTTGTTTTGGGGTTTTTTTGTAGATGCATATACTAAAGTAACTAGCAAAGATACCATCAAAGCCCTGGCATGACTTATGCATGTAAAAAAAAATTTATTCTGTCATCATTTACTCACCATACACTTGTTTAAAACCTGTTTGAGTTTCTTTCTTCTGTTGAAAACAAAAGATGATATTTTGAAACATTTAACTACTGATTTCGATAGTATTTCTTTTTCCTACTGTGGAAGTAAATGATTACAGGTTTTCAACTATCTTCAAAAAGATCGTCTTTTGTGTTTAACAGAAGAAGCAAACTCATAACGTTTTAGAACCGCTTGGAGGGTGAGTAAATAGTGAGTAAATTATAATTTTTGTGTGAACTATCCCCTTAATGTATAAGATGACACATGTAATTGATTTTCAAATAAAGCAACATATACAGTTTGTTTACATTATATGAAAATGAACACCTTATCTTTTGCGTCTCACTTTTAAGTTTCACATGATTAGCCTAACATTATTACATTAAAAAAATCTTCTAAATGACTAATGCTATGTTGAATAGAGCATGAATAATACTCTGGGTTGAAGCATAAAACAGGCTTGATGGCTCAGGTCCAGTCATCTGTTTGGCTGATAGTTCAGTACGAGAGCCGATGAAATCACAGTATGTTGATCATCAGCTCTCATCACCCAATTTAAGAGTGAATCTCTAAATCCGATTATCATACCATTGTCTGATTCAATCCAACTTTAACTCTTTGTGATGAATGTCTATTTATTTTGGTGTAACAAAGAGTACTGTGTGTCTGTGGAGGTTGGACCAATCGGATTTGTACAAATATCATCATTCAAGAGCCTGTGTACTTCTGTTCACACCTGCTAGCCTGCCATTAAAGTTATAATTACAACAATCATTTCAATCTGGCAATCACACAAACACTAAGTGTTGGACAGGGCTGGATAGAGTCATCCAGAGTGACTACAAATGAGACATTTACGAGGTGATTTTAAATCCAATCGCACCTAAGATACCAACTGGGAACAGCATGTCCACAGAAACATGGGCATCGCTGTGGTAAATGCAGGAGGGACTCGGGTCACATGCATATACACAACATCCATTCAGAGGCTGAGGGACACCCTACACCTCTCTACAAATAAGTGGCCTGGGAGCAGAGCATACACTTAACATTCTTACTGAAACCCTTTCCTTCCCCACCCTAAGTAACAAGATTGACTTCCTATTAAGTTCACACACATGCACACACAGACACACATACATACACATTAAAACAAAACTCTAATTTGAGTTTTTATGGGAACCAAATGTAATTGTGCATGCATGGAAGAGTTTATTTTGATAAAAATGCATTTAGTGAAAAAAGAGCACTTATGCCCTTGTTGAAGTATTAAAATTAATTAAACAAGTTAGCATAAGCATAATGTATGCATTCATAAGGGCATAGCAAATCAGAGGATTGCAATTTCTATATATACACTCCTGAACAAAATCTTAAGACCAGGGAAAACATTACAGGTATTCACATTTTGCACTGGTGGATTGCAATCAGGTTGTAAGTACTGCTTTGAAATGCCAAACGAAGACATGGGTACAACACATAAACAAAAAGTAGGCAATTAAATGAAAGTTGCATTTAAACTCAAACAGGCTGTTCATCAGCTAAACAAAAAGACCATAGCCTTAAAAAGTTAAATTCTGTGCAAAACTGGGTTTGCTGTCATTTTCCTTTGGCCAGTCACACTGTCATGATCTCTGGATGGCAATGGCAAAAAGGCTTTCTCTCTTTGAACGTGGCAAGATTGTTGAGCTGCACAAGCAAGGGCTCTCACAGCACATCATTGCTGCCAAGGTTGGACACAATATTCAATTCAATTCAATTCAATTCAAGTTTATTTATATAGCGCTTTTTACAATGTAGATTGTGTCAAAGCAGCTTGACATGTTCTAGTAAAGTCCAGATTTCAGAGTTGAAGTTCAGTTTAGTTCAGTTCAGTTCAGTCTGGTTTAAGTTTCACTGCTGAAAGTTCAAACACTGAAGAGCAAATCCACCGAAGCGCAGCTCCACAAGTCCCGATCCGAGCAAGCCAGTGGCAACAGTGGCGAGGAAAAAAAACTTCACCAATTGACGAAGTGAATTGAAGTAAAAAAAAACCTCGAGAGAAGCCAGGCTCTGTTGGGCACGATCATTATTCTTCTGGTCAAACTTCCTTGGAGCTGCAGTCTAGGTGCCGGAGGCTAGAGAAGCTGGACGTCCATTGTGGAAAGCTGCATGTGTGGTAGGGCACCGGCGGGAGGTCAGGCTGGCCCACAGGATCAAGCATAGACTTGACAATAAGACACAATAAGTCATTTTAAATTTCTTAAAAGATCCCGTGCATTATGGGACAAAAAAGTCACTTGGTAGACCCAAAGAAATGTCACCTGCACTGAGCTGGAGGATCTGACGGGCTGTCCGTGAAGACACAGCTTTTGATCCTCAACCCAAATCAAGGCCCTTTCTGAGGCTGACTGCAGCCCAATAACCATAATACAACATCTATGAGAGAAGGGCTTAAAGAACAAAAAACATTTTTAAAGGCCATGTCTTCTCCCACACCACAAACTTGCCCGTTTGGAATTTGCAAGGGAGCACCAAACATGAGACAAAGTTTTGTTCTCTGACGAAAAAAAAAATTTACCTGTATGGTCCTGATGGCTTCCAACGTTACTGGCATGACAAGAAGATTCCACATGAGATGTTTTCTACATGGCACAGTGGTGGAGGCTTCATCATGATCTGGGGTGCTTATTCCTTCAATGGTAAAATTGAGCTTCAGGTTGTGCAGGGGCATCAAACAGCTGCTGGTTACGTGGATATGTTGCAGTGTTCATCCATGACTGAGGGCCCTTGTCTGTGCAGTATTAACTGGATCTTTCAACAGGACAATGCTGCAATTCACAATGTCCACCTGACAAAACACTTCTTCCAGGAGAATGTTGCTCTTTTGGACCATCCTGCATGCTCCCCTGATTGAAATCCCATTGAGAACATTTGGAATGGATGGCAAGGGAAGTTTACAAAAACGAAGGCCACTTCCTGACCGTGAGTGACCTTCTTGAAGCCATCTTAACCATATGGAGCAACGTTACCACCAGTCTCCTAGAAACACTTGTATCAAGCATCCCAAAATGAGTGTTCAACAAGAATGGAGGCACTACTCACTACTGAGTCATTTTTGACAATTTTTTGGCCTATGGTCCTAGAGTTTTGATCAGATGAAGAACAGCCTGCTATTATTATTATTATTATTATTATTATTATTATTATTATTATTATTATTATTATTATTAATAATAATATTATTAATAAAATAGGCCTTTCTGTGTGGAGTTTGCATGTTCTGGGTGGGTTTCCTTGGGGTGCTATGGTTTCCCTGGTTTCTCCCACAATGCAAATACAGTACATGATAAAGGTGAATTGGATAAACCAAACTGACCATAGTGTATGAGTGAGTGTGTGACAGAGAGTGTATGAGTGTTTCCAGCACTGCGGGTTCAAGAGTTCAAGAGCAGTAAGGGCACCGGTAAAACATATGGCTGAGTAATTGCCGGTTCATTCTGCTGTGGTGACCACTGATAACGCAAGGACTAAGTAAAGTGAGTGAGAGAGTGAGTGTTTTTTTTTTTGTTTTTTAGTTAACATTTTTTTTATCGTAAGTTACAAAAATAACAAGCAAGACCTCAATCCGATGGTTTATGTTTTAGTTTCCATTAACAATAATGTCCTTGATTTCATGTTTAACAAACTATGTGATTACCATTTTGAAATTGTTTATGACTATATAACATTATCCACCACAACGCAAATATAAACCTAAAACTGTAAAACTGTTGTGAGAATGTATGTGAGTGTGTATGCAAGTGTCTTACTTGCAGGTGGCACAGACAAAGCAGCGTGGATGATAAGTCTTTCCCAGGGCAGACACAACCTCCCCTTCGATGAACTCCTCACAGCTGAAGCAGCGGGTGCCGTAGAGTCGCTGGTAATCCACAGTGCAGATATACTCACCCTGACGCACAAAAAACCCTCCCTGAGCCAAGTCACATCCACAAACTGTAGGAAAAAACGATAAGAAAACGATATTAGACACAATTAAAGAATATATATTTTTCATTGATAAACATTTCTGAAACTGTAGCATTACAACATTATAGAATCTATTGTGATGAGGGTAAGACAAAAAAATAATGTATATGTGATTTCTCGTGATATTACATTCAGTGAGACATTATCGATACTCTGGCATCGATAATGCCATATATATTTCTTTAGGCATAACAACCTTCTACAATGCAAGCAAATCACTTGCAAAACTTTACACTGGTGTGACTAAATGATATCTGTAAACTATTGGCTACTAAACTTCACTTCACTGTTGTTCTCCATGTCTTTACAGCGCATTGAGTGCACCTTACTTCATTAACCTAACTTGCTTAGTTAAACTAATTAGCCGATTTATATCTTTAAATTACTCTTTAAGCTGAATACTAGTATCTTGCAAAATAACTAAATATTATGCACTGTCACCGTTGAAAAAACTAAATAAATTAGTTATTAGAAATTAGTTATTAAAACAATAATGTCTACAAATGTGTTCAAAATCTTCTCTGCATTAAACGGCACTTAGATTAAATTTCACAGGAGGGCTAATCATTTTGTTATTATACTGTGTATCTACTGTATACATCATTAAAATTAGCAAAATATTGTGGCTGTCAAAATATGAGCAAAATAGTTAGCCTGTGATTCCTTACTGATGATTACCTTCCAAATGACATGTTTGTGTGCGAGTCCACTTGTTTATGCGAGTAGAGTAACTGTTGCGTGTCTACAAGCAGTGTCAGCTCAGAATGACATCATCCAGACACAGAGACTGAAGGCTCAGAGGCAGGTGCATTAGTGGACAGGACAAAACAAACCGAAACACAAGCTTCCCCTCATTTTCCCCTCTCCTCGCTCTCTCTTTCACAGTCCATTTTCCAATAAAACAGGAAGCACGTCAGGAACATAATACACATGGACTTGCTTCGATTACATCATCCTCAGGGCCGATCCGTTTTCCAGTTCCTCTGAGGTAAATGTTAACTTTGGAATTTCCTTTCTTTTCTTTTTGTCAGTCCAGAGCTGAGGCGTCTCATTCAGAATAAGACAAAAGAAGTGCTTTCATCGCACATTGTACTTGTAAATACAATACTGTACAGTAAAAAACAATAATCATAAAAGTATGGATTAGTGTAATACTTTAAAGGGCCAAAAGGAAGTTTGTCATTCATTCATTTTCCTTCACCTTAGTCCTTTGGTGTGGTTGCCACAGCAGAATGAACTGCCAACTATTCCAGCATATGTTTTACGCAGCGGATGCCCTTCCAGCCGCAACCCAGTACTGGGAAACACCTATACTCTCATTCACACACACACACACACACACACACACACTGGCCAATTTTGTTAACCCAATTCACCTATAGTGCATGTGTTTGGACTGTAGGGGAAACCATAGCACCTGGAGGAAACCCACACCAACACAAGGAAAACATGCAAACTCCACACAGAAATGCCAACTGGCCCAGCCGGGACTTGAACCAGTGACCTTCTTGCTGTGATTCGACAGTACTAACCACTAAGCCACCGTGCCACCTAAAAGAAGTTTGTATTTAAAATAATATATATGTAAACATTCGGTTGTCTTGTCACTGTTCGGTACGTGAGTGTATCGAACGGTTCACATGTTTGTTTTTATCATTCGACAGATAAGGAAGTGTTTGGAGTGTTTTAGTATCTGACTGGAATATGTGATTGTATGAATACCTTCTCTCTCTCTCTCTCTCTCTCTCTCTCTCTCTCTCTCTCTCTCTCTCTCTCTCTCTCTCTCTACCCTCAACATTCACTCAGCGCAGGACGCATACCGGCCGCTTAAAGCAGATTGCTGGTGTATTACTATGGTTACGGCCCATTGCAAGTCTATTCTGTCCCATCACTATTTAACTTTGTTAATTTCTCCAGAGTGCACAGTGTCTCTTTCACAGTTAATGCTGCTAACTTGCATGCTTCAAGTTATATCAGTTTTAAGATTCCAGCACAAGACGTGACAGAAACTCAATACTCGCACTCGTTTCTCTCTCACCTTTTTTTTTTAAATCAACATGATCTTGCACTGCAACATATAGGTGAAATGTATATAAGTCAGCACACCCATATTTAACAATCAGCTAATTCGTGGAAGATTTTTTTTAAATGAAAGCAGCCAAAATGAATGTACTGTCATCATTACCAATAATCAACGACAATCACTTACTTCTTACTCACTTAATATAGCACCTTATTCTCTCAGAGCACCTGACATCTGGATTTACATAAAGGCTGAAGTCAAGTCATCTTTATTTCTATACCACTTTATACAATGTAGGCTGAGTCAAAGCCACTTTACAAGGATAAACAGGTAAATAATAAAAGTCAGATAAGAAAATGTCAATCATTGTGGAACATACTCAAAATACTGTATCAAGAAGGAATGGAATAGAGGTAGTATAATAATTCAGTTCAGTATAACTCAGCAACACTCAGAAATGCCCATACTCTCTTTCACACACACGCACGCGCACGCACGCACGCACGCACATGCACGCACACGGACACACACACAAAAGTGTACACAGACAGCAACACGTGCACTTATTCCCCTGTTAACACAACACAATGCACTCTAATGTTCCGCTCGTAGTAAATCCCCAAACAATAACACAGGAATGTTGCTCAGGAAATGGTAGACATTTTTCCAGGTCTGCTGAGGAGTGATTGGCTGGTTTGTGATATGGAAGATTAGTGAGGTTATAGAGATATCGGGTGTGACAGCGTGTGGATTCTGTGCCAAATGTATTCAAACTTCCTTCTCAGAGCACAAAGTGTCTTAAAAACAACCTGTAAGGTAATAGATCAGCAACACACCCAGAATAACACAGCACCTTCTCATTTCATCAAGGAAATGTATTTTTTATATAGCAACAGAAGCCATATCTGATGAATTTGATCAATTATATATGCTGTATGCAATATAAATATATTCATACTAGAATGTATCAGTTAATTTCATTCAAAATAAAAGTCTGTTTTCACTTATGATAGGTGTATTATATATATATTTATTAAGTATATGTAATACACACACATAAAAAACTAAACAAAAAATACAAAACCTTTTTTTGCATAGATATTTAAATTCATATATAATTTGTATCATATACACATATATTTTATATCTGAATATAAATAAACATTATCTTAAATATATGCATGCATGTGTATTTATGCATATTAAACATACTGTATATAATACACAAACACATATTATATGTAGACGTGATTATTATAATTATTTTTAACAGTTTTTAGTAAGCAGAATGAAACAGTAACAATATAAAAGTCAATCAATGTATTAAATTAGTGAATTTAAAATGTAATTAATATTTTAATAGTATAGAATAGAATAGAAAAGAAAAAAATTAACATATGTACAAGAAGACATTTAATCCCACAGTCATGGTTTTTTAAATAGGATTTTTTAAATAATTATGTAAGTGTATTTATGTTTTGTTGTTGTTTGTGAGTTTATGTCTAAAGACAATTTTCTAACCTCTGTGGGATAGACAATAAAGTTTATTGAATTGAATTGAATTTACTTTTTACTACACTGACAGCTGGAATATAAAAAAAATATATAAAACAATACTAATGTATAAAACAATTACAAAACAAAATATCATAAAAAATACCAATATTATACTATAAACATCCAAAATGTATTATAACAATATTTAATTGTGGCCCTGGACCACAAAACTTGCATATGTATATTCTTGGCAATATCAATACCCAAATAGTCAAAAACCATACATTGTGTTTGTCAAAATGATTGATTGTTCTGCAAAAATCATTAGAATATTAAGTAAAGATCATGTTCCATGAATATATTTTTGTACATTTCCTACTGTAAACTGTATATCAAAAGTAAAAGAAATGTATATGTAATATTCGGCGCTTTCCAGATTTTCAAATAGTTAAACTTCAGTCAAATATTGTACAATCAGTAGGCCTATAAAACAATGCAAAGATTATTTTTAGCATTCAAGTGATGCATTGTATAAATCTCAATTTTTAAAAAAATACACTTATGACTTATGGTTTTGTGATCCAGGGTCACAATCAATATTTTAATATGTTAATTTGACAGCCTTAACAATACATTTAGCAACTGTTACGCTTTCAATTGTTTTTGTGGACCACCAAGCACTCAACTGCAGCCCCTCAGTCTGAAGACCCATCAACAACTGAAGCATGTAACCCAAAGCCTGCAGTGATAAGAAGTGCTATACACTGGGCACCACAGAGTGTGTCTTTCACCCCACCAGTATATTTAGCTCCGTTGCAGACAGAAAACGACACCTGTGGACGAGAAGCAAAGAAACATCTGCAAGCAACAGGATCACAGTCCTCACTTGGCAGACAGTGCTCATGTTATACTGTCACATATACACTCTGAAATCCAGAGGAAGTTTTCATCCAAAACAACAAACACCAGAACAATTCCAGGAACAGGCCTCCCTGGGGTTAAAGCTCCAGATGGACACCCCATCAGCACCTCGGGAATCAACACTGCGGTGCTTGAGCTTTTAAGAATGTCACACCTTCCTTATGATGAGTGAAGACACTTCTAGATCCTGATTTAGGCTTACAAAGAGCAGATAAGGTCAAATGAGCACAGATGAGGAGGATACAGAAGCAGCAGTAAAAAGAGGATGGAAAAGAACATGGAAAATGATGGAGATGATAAGCAGACTATAGAATATGAAAAGGAGCACAAACGAGAGAAATATGGTGTGTGAATAGCAGAAAAGAAGCCAACATTTTTAAAAAGTAAACATTCGCTTAAAAAAAAAAATTGTAAACAAAACTCTAAACTAAAATACGTTACAAATGAGTTAGACTTTACAATACGGTTTCCTTAGTTAATGTATTTACTGACATGAACTAATACTGAACAACACCTGTAAAGCATTTATTAATCATAGCTTAACATTTACTAATGCATTGTGATGTTAACGTTGTTTTATCATGAATAAAACTGTTGACCAATGAGTATCAAGGAATGTCGCTAAACATTTTATACATTTTTTAGATGTGTTTTAGATTACCAAATAGACAAACTAATAGAACTTGAGCATGATGGGTGGATTTAGTGGGTAGAGATGGCGAGTAAAGGCCAATCAGGGGCTGTTTTACAGCTGAAGCAGATTGGATTGATCACTCAGGGGTGTGTTTCCCAAAACCATCATTAGCAAATGATGATCGCAACAAGATTCGTTAAGAACATAGATCAGAATTCTGTTTTACAAATCCATCACTCCAATAAACATTCGCAAACAACTTCACGAACCTGTGTGGTTGGAACTACACTTTTTATATCATTTGCTTTCAAAATTATTTTTAATACAGTTCAGTTTTAACAATTTTCAGCCTGACAAGTGAGCTCCATAGTGCACTCTGAAAATGTATTTAATTAATTTTATATCCATTTGCTACGCAACCAAAGTGACTTTAATAAAGCAAAAATGTATTATATTCCCAAAACATACAAGTTAATGGTTTTAATTTATAGAAAAATCTGCCATATAAATAAATAACAATCTGCAGCCTATTGTAGTCTACATATGTGCAACATTTCTGCAGTGGTTTGAGTATAATGTCAAAAATTAGACTTTTGTCAAATTTAATTTCTGAACCAAATGCAATTTTATTGACAAATAAATAATGTTTATGTCATTGTATGCCCATATATGCATGTTATTGTACATGATATTGTAAACGGTTTTATGTTTTGTTTACAATAGTATAATAAAATAGAGGATATTCTCAATATTGTAAACAAAAGAAATTGCCTTTCCCTATAGGAAAGTAATTTTTCTAGTTTTATACTTAAACTAATGTGGTTCAAATAGATCGGAAATTTACTTGTTACTATAATTTATTTCCAAACAATACTTTGATTGCTCAAGCGTGAGTATTGTACACAGTACACTGATTTCTCAAATGTAGCCCAGATTAACAGCTTTTGCCAGCCATCAATCTGAATAGACCTGTCCCACACTGGCCTTATGTAGCCTAACCACTGGTGAACAGAGTAACTTGAGAATGTTGATACTGAACTTGAAATCAAATTTCTGGATAGACATTTACAACATGTCTGGCTCTCCCAAACCTAAACTTTGCAGTGCAAGAAGAGCGAGTAAACAAGATAAGAAAATCTGTTAGACTGAGGATTTAATTCCTTCACATGTTTCTCACCTGAGGAATCTCCTGAATTTCTGGCATACTTTCTGGAAGATTACAGTAAGGTATTGGCGAAAAGTCAACTAGAAGCTGCAGGGTTAAAACTCCCTCCTCAAGGCCAATGTATTGCGAAAGCCAGCAGCATTGACATGTAATTGGCAGGACTCACATCAACACAGGGACGCGTTTTATTCCTGCAGGGTAATTTAACCCCTATACACACCGTCCAAGCTAACACGAGCTAGCTGAAGTGATCCACATTCTCTGGCAATGTAAAATGGCGCTGGATGCTTTCAGGGAGTTGGCCGACTGGAGAGGGTCTGCTGTCTCTTGACATAAAAGACATTCAACAAATAACAATAATCCAGCTACTGATGTCATATCTGCACAGCTAGAATAATGAAGAAAATTTAAACATGAATAGAGTGTCTGGGTGTTTCCCAGCACTGTGGGTTTACGAGTTTGAACAGATTTGGACTGGTGGCTGACTATTACAATTTTTGTGTTGATGTGCATTTGACAGTCACCTGTTAGGTTGAGTCTGCCTCACAATAAACTCTGCATCAAAATATTGCCATTCAAAAGAAGATGCTGAAAACAACATTGTTAGGTACCAGCACACCTCTGCCAATGAACCTGATGAACAGAGGAACTCCTGCATCATCATCTCTATTTGGCTGAGCTCCACAAGCTCCAGCTGTGACTTTCACCTTCATAGTCCCGAGCATTCAGCACAGTGTTCTTTTCTGCCTCTAATGACCTGCAATTACACACTAACTCAATCAATAACTAACACATGAGCGCAAATTAGTGTGAACCAGTATAATGAACGAAACATGGGCATGTAAACACTTGACAGTCTGAAGGTGAGAGAAAACACAACACTGAACAAGCAAATCTAAACAGTCAACTGGCCATAATTTACTAAATAAATACTTAAAGCAATATACGGTGCCAACAAGCATAAACAAGTTCACCACCTTTCAAAATTAGGATTTTTATCTATTTTTTAGTGAATATATATTGCTGAATTTTGACACAAAGGAAACCAAACTGAATCTTTATGCGTGGCCTCCATAAAAGTTCCAGCAAATTATAATTTCATTTGATGTTTTCTGCAAACTTGTTTAAATTTTTGCCCTTGGTACTGACTTATCTTGTGTAAAACCAATAAACCAGATTTGGACAATATCTCACTGCATATGATTGCTTGGAAAGTATTAATTTAAGGGCAAGGTGAACATTTCTCTGAGAAATTGTGTGAGGTCAAGGTGTGGGTTCTGGATTCTATACATACAAAAGGGTTCATTTTAGAGCAAAGCAAAGCAAAATGTGTTTAATAACCATTAATTATGCTTCATTATCCATTTTTAGCTATTATGACAATTACACATTCATTAAACATTTCCTCCAATCCATCAAGTTAAGAAAAAATATATATATTTGTTGCCTTGTTTCCAATGTTGTTTGCACCTTTTCTGTATTATTGATCATGTTTTTAAATTAAAGGTTTTGTGTGAAGAGAGCGTAAGAAGTAAATAACTAAATGAGCAGTTAGAAGTATGAGTGTTCTTGTATAATGTAAAATTTTCATTACATATCAGCTGCAGGCCTTGAAAAGGGATCACAAAACAGAAACAGAATACTCACACCACTATAAACATTGTCAAAATGACATAACGTACATTGGTTTCAAATTACTTATATGACCTAAAGTATAATGCTGGACAACAATACTGCAATACCAGTTGTTCATGTTTTTGAAAAAAAAATGCTCTCCACTATGCATAACTGTGCATTAAATACTAATATTCAACAGTTTACATGTGTTTGTTGTCTCATTACAAACATGTGGCAAATTTCACAAAATGCATGTTAAACTAACAAAATATGAAGTTAAACAAACCTTGTGCCTCTTTAGGGTGGAATTGAATACATTTAAAATCCTTATATCCTGCATTTTGTGTTCTGACAAACTACAACACTCTGTGGTTATGCATGGCTGCCTGTTTCACAGAACTGCTTACTCTTCCTTAAAACCTTCCTTCTCCCATTTTAATAAGAGTTCCACATACATAGTAAGTATAATACAAGCTTAGATAAAAAATAACGAGGGAAATGAAAGCCAGTTCTATACACTATCTGAAATCCAACATTACCCTCAACAAAACAAAATCCTTTTTATTACTTTTTATTTATGAATCATATTATGACACACACACACACACACACACACACACACACACACACACAGAGACACACAGACACACAGAGATCATTAAACCATTCAGAAATAATTATGCAGTTGCATCCTGCCTTCACTTGCAAGATACATTTTAAGAGTTTAAGTTTAAAAAAAGTAGTAACCATTCATTATGCCATCACATCTTGCCTTTATCTGCAATAATACTAATGAAATCTGAGTGATTCTCTTTTGATCATAATCCAAAGTGACAGATGGCATTACAGCATAATGTGTTCCCAATGAAAATGTCAGTGAAAGATGAAAATCCATATTTGTCATTTCAAAACATCCATGGTCTCAGTGCACCATTTTTGAGTTATTTGTGTTAGATTATGAATAGGAGGACTCTGCGGTTCTATTTCCCTCATGAGCACTTCATTAAAAGGGGAACTAAATAAAGTGTGCCATTTATTAATTCAGCTGAATCCTCCAGGATCTGAGGGGTTGTTATATAAAGTCAATGTGTGCTCAGTTGCAGTGGGAAACAGTTTAAAACGAGAAACTTGATGTAGCCTTGAGCCCACAAACACTGGCATGATTTCATTTAACTGTGAAATATGGTCTTGGGAGGTTACAACAACTGAAATGACAACTAAACTAAATTAACAAATGAAACCCATTTAATGCAGACTCAAAAGAAAGCAAAAAAGCTGCATTAAAGCAGGCTCATACATTGAGTTGTCCAATCAGTAATTAAAAAACAAAAAAAAACAAATTGCCCTAAAATTTATTGTATTTTAAAATGCATTGTTGTAAAGAAGACAGTTTTACATGGTAAATGTTTAAACTTAAAATTAAAAACTTACAATGTTGTGTAATAAACAATAGTTCCCTTCACACAGATATGCTGGTAAATTACTGCATAATGTATAACACAGTGCAAAAAAACAGGTCGCAAACAAGTAGTATATGATAATAAGCTGAGTGTCATCTACAAAACAACATAGCCACTTATACGAGTTGCCTTGGATAATATTGACTGCTAAATACAAATATTAGTTCAAAACATGAATGAATAAAAGGTTCTCGCAATCCTTATAATCATGTGCCACATTGTTTGGGACGGTCCACAATCCCAAGTTTACTGTCAATCACAAACAACAAGCTAATTGGCAATTTACAGAATGTAATGCAAATCAAAAATTTTTACATAGGTCATTAGTAGTGAATGTATCTCTCTCACGTGTCCCATATTGTCCATCAAAATCACATCTGCTGTCCCACCACAGAACAGTAACCAAGTGGTGGGTGGGTTTATTGTATTTTAAATGTATTATGACAAAACGCATGTAGCGTTGGGCACGTCATTTTTAAAAAAGTAGTTAATTATAGTTGCTTCTCATAAATAGTTATCGAGTTAGTACAACCTCAAATCAGAAAAAGTTGGGACAGTTATAGAAAATGCAAATAAATAAGAAAGTAGTGATTTCTAAATTTACTTTGACTTGTACGATATTTCATTGCAGACAACACAACAAACATTGTTCCTCGTGTGTTCCTCGTGATTTATATCGTTGTTGGTTTTTTAACTAAACACGCATTCCAATTTTGGTTCTTGCAACACATTTCAAAAAAAGTTGTACGAGTAAAGCATTTACCTTTTGGCACAGTACAGTTTTAACTGGCATTTGTGGATGTAACTACGTATTGTGGACAAAGGTTTGCCAAAGTAGTCCTGAGCCCATGTGGTGATATCGCTTATACTGTAGATGAATACTTGATACTTGATGCAGTGCCGCCTGAGAGATTGAAGATCACGGTTGTTCAGCTTAGGCCTGGGCCCTTGTCCTTTACGCATCAAAATTCTTCCAGATTCCTTGAATCTTTTAATTCTGTTATGCACTGTTGGAGGTGAAATATCCAAATGTCTTCCTATTTTTCTTTGAGGAACATTGTTTTTAAACATTACAATAATTATCTCACATATTTGTTGGCAAACTGTGATCCTCTGCCCATCTTTGCTCCTAAAGGACTAGACCTTTCTTGGATGCTGGTTTTCTACCAAATCATAATTACAATCACCTGTTGACATCACCTGTTTAGAATCACATCATTATTTAACCAACTTACCAGATTACAAGCCCTAAACTGCTCCTGTCTTTTTTTGGAATGTGTTGCAGGTCCGAATGACTGGAAAGGATCTATATTTACAAATGAAATGAAGCTGACCAGACAAAACGTGAAATATATTGTGTGTTCATATTGTCTGCAATGAAATACAGGTCAAAGTAAATTTGAAAAATCACTACTGATTTTTCTGATTTGGGGTTGTAATTGAATTAAATCCTTATAAAAGTAACTAATTATCATGAAAAGTAATTACAGTATTGTGTTTATTATGATAAGGACACTAAAATGAATACATTTTTATTATAAAACAACTATGAAATGTAATGTATACAATAACAATCAAACATAATAAATGGCTTAGAACGTAATAATATTGATTTATATATTAATATTTATTTTACTGAACAAAACTGGCCAACAAATAAGTCTAAAAATAAATTATGTTTCTTAAGAAATGTAACATTGTCCCACCCCCAAAAACACACACACACACACACACACACACACACACACACACACACACACATACCAATCATCATAGGCGATATCCCCCACTCCCCCTTCAGTGAGTTCAATTATAACGAATGATACAGTATATCAAATATATTAACGCCACATTGTACAATCAATATGTTTTTAAATTACACAGCATAGAACCTTGTGAACATTTCCATGCATACAAGTGTGTACATACAGTATATGCCTGCAGTGTGTAAAAAAAAAATCATATCACTTGGCAAACATACTAAATATATGTGGCTCTTCATGTCTCAGATGAACTCTGGTACTGTCAGGACACAAAAAAAGAGAAATAACATGGGCTGCCTCAACACACACACACACACACACACACACACACACACACAC
>CAIGQW010052810.1:8944997-8957158 GCA_903798125.1 Danio choprae
TGTGTGTGTGTGTGTGTGTGTGTGTGTGTGTGTGTGTGTGTGTTTGACTGCATTTACCATGTCATGAGGAAAGACAACCCATGCGCCAGGTCATAACAGTAGTCACAGTATGAAGTATGACACACCCCTGTTAACTGCAACCAATTTTACTTTTGTAACGTGTCATTTTAAAGAAAAGAAAAATGTAGAGTGGCCCTATAAATTATTTTTTTATTTAGTGTGCTCTAAATGTGACCAAATAAGTCTTTGCTAAAACCATGGCTAGCTATCTTACTGCTAGTTAACATTATCCATTAACCTTCATAGCCTCTCAGTATTGGCAGCAGAATAATTCAATAAAATGAGAAGTATGTATTTACCTTTTGCTAGGGGAGACATTCCTTAACATTTAGATGAAAGTTTATTTAAAGGCACAATATGTATTTTGTTATTTAAAAATCTAATAAGCACTTTTTGCTGACTTATCATGTATAGCTTATCAGTGTAGCTTTCATCTGTAAAGCATGAAAACCCCACATACAGTTTCATGTGGTGCCAGCAGCAAAACACAAGACTTCCATAAACCAGCAAACCACATCATAATAAAAGTGGAAAAACAGTGAATGAATATTACAGGCCTATAACCGCATCTCCTCTGATAAAAACTGGAAAACTCAAGGTGGATCGAGTTCTCATAAAGTACACTACAAATATAATCCGAAGTCTCTAAATCCTTTCAACCCAAGCCAAAGATCTGTGGTTAAAGGAATAAGTGCATGAAGCTGTAGTTCAGTAGTAAGATCCCTATCACTGATGCACCCACTCAGTTCATACAAGGGCTGTGCGATATTGAAGGAAAATGTGATATGTCCTGACATGCTAAATAATGCGATATTCGATACAATCAATTCAATCAACATATGTTTCATATTATTTCAGGGGAAAGAAAGGATCACTAGAAATTTCGACATTGAACCACTATGATTTACTGTTGCATAAACAAATGATAAATAAATATATCACCAGCACTTTGCTCCACTGGTAGTTTTAGCAATCTGAAATAATATTAGAACATAAACATAAACATAATAGAGTTGTTTTGCTGTCTTAATGCTTTCTTAATGCTTTCTTAATGGCATTAAAGGAAAATTCTGCCATTGTTTACTCATCCTCCACTTGTTTCTGCAATTTATTTAAAGCTGTTGCGATATGTATAATTCAATATGCACATTTTGCAATATTTTGATAATTTCACCAATCTAGTCACCAAGAAACAATATTATCACAATACTTGTGTCACAAAACAACATTATTGCAATTTTAAACATATTACAATATGTTACAAACAAAATGTTCATTACCTTTCTCATTCATTCATTCATTTTCATTTCGGCTTAGTCCCTTTATTAATCTGGGGTCGCCACAGCGGAATGAACCGCCAACTTATGCAGCATATGTTCCACACAGCGGATGCCCTTCCAGCTGTTACCCATCACTGGGAAACATCCACACACTCTCATTCACACACATACACTACGGACAATTTTAGCTTACCCAATTCACCTGTATCGCATGTCTTTGGACTTGTGAGGGAAACCGGAGCACCCGGAGGAAACCCACGCCAACACGGGGAGAACATGCAAACTCCACACAGAAACGCCAACTGACCCAGCCGAGGCTCGAACCAGCGACCTTCTTGCTGTGAGGCGAACGTGCTTCCCACTGCGCCACCGTGAGGCCCTCATTACCTTTCTCTAAATTCAAAATATGTCCTCAAAGGACAACTTTGGCAACATCTGGTTTAACTAAACAGAAAAATTCTCACTTTGTTTAGTCTCTGTCGTATATAGGACTGATTCGATTAAGGAAAAAATAATAATCATAATTATCATTCGTTCATTAATTTTCCTTCGGCTTAGTCTCTAATTTATCAGAGGTCGCCACAGCAGAATGAACCACCAACTATTCCAGCATATGTTTTACACAGAGGATGCCCTTCCAGCCGCAACCCATTACTGGGAAACATACACTCATTAGCACACACACTCATACACTACGGCCAATTTAGTTCATCCAATTCCCCTATATCGCATGTCCCCTATACAGCATGTCTAAAAAAGGAGCACCCGGAGGAAACCCATGCCAGTAGAACATGCAAACTCCACACAGAAATGCCAACTGGCCCAGCCAACCAGCAACCTTCTTGCTGTGAGGTGACAGTGCTAACCATTAAGCCACCGTGCCACCAATAACCATAATTATTTTGTTCAATGTTTTCAATATTGTAATCATGATTATTTAAAATGATTATGAGTGGGACATAAAACAAACAATGCAATAGAAAATATACAACAGTTACGACCAGTGATTGATTTTGCCCATGTCTTTGTTTGACTAATTATGATAAACACAGTTGGCAACAGGAATATAGCCGCTGTCACTTTAAAGAGCCCAGTATACTTCAAACAAAGTTCCTTTTCATTCTTCATTTGAAAAATAATGCGCAAAAGAAAAAAAGGAGTTGTAAAAGGCTAAGTGACTCCCCTGTGCTGCAGTAGGGAGGTTTGTAAATGTGTCACGCTGCTGGTGTGCGCACTCTCACAGAAAAGAAATGGTATGACGAGGTGGGCTTCTTGTCCGGTCTGTGACCCCCTCCAAGTCGTTAAAATCTTGATTGCTTAAATGCAATGGAGTAATGGTACCTATCTTTAGGAGACAAAGTAAACAGTATTTAGAAGTTAAAACTAACTGCCCTAAAAGATCGCTTTGGTGAGCTGAAAAAAACGGACTTCATTACTTTTGTTTGAAATGGCATCATTTCAGTTTGTTCTTCCTATACCAAAAGTATACCGGGGCTTTAAAAGCTACACAATCGATTTACTATTAGCGCTTTATCCTTTACATCCCATGTAGCAAAAGTAATGTTACATAATTTAACCAATTTCCACATGAAATTAGGTTTGGTAGAAAAATGAATGCAGACTGCTGGAAAGGGGGCATGATATATCACATTAATTGTTTTATCTCAATTACCGTTTTATTCATAATCATTGCAAGGCCAAAATCAAAATCCAATTTTTGATTAATTGCACAGCTTTGATCTTATACAGTATGCACCTGCATCCATAATGCAGCCATCTTTATTTTACAAACTGGTGACCAGAAAAACAACAACAACAAAACCATCTACTGTGGTGGGCTGAAAAGAAACAGATTTTATTATTCAACCAAATAGCATAATAAAATATTGGCAATTTTTCGATAAGGGCATGCATGTATCATTATAATATTGCTGGGGATCAAACTGCTACACTATGGTGTATCAATATTTTCCCCCATCCCTATTTACGTCCACATCATATATCATCAAAACCACTGTAAACACAATGAACTAAAGGTCAGCGTAAGGGAGGAGTTTGTTCCACATGTCCTTAAACACACACACGCACCATACTTTTCACCGACTGTGTTGGTAGGGTCATCCATCTTTAAGCAGGTTCTCCATAAATAGAGCATCTTCTGAACCCATGGGAATTCCAACATGCCCTGCTACATTCTGCTAGAGGTCCATGCGCATGGCTGACATGTCTGTGTGTTTGCAAGGCTCATATTTCCACCGCACGATCCCTCTGCCACTCACCTCGCCAAAATTCACTCTTCATTTGTCTTATTTGGCAAACGCAATTGTGGGAATTGAGGTAAGATTGTATAATCAAAAGCGTTTCAACACTAGAATGAATCGAATGCTCCGTTTACTCTCTCACTGCAGCATAACTCAATATTGCAGTAAAAGTCTATGGTTATGAGTTATATAAGAAGCCCATTCCTTGCATATCACACTGTATGTCAGAGCTGTTTGAAGTCAGGAGAGGAGGTTCACATTTTCATATTCTGCATTTGCTTGCATTTAACACTGAAGTGTATAGGTTCACGAATACATGTTAAATCACTTCTGGCATTTGACCTCTTTGTGACCTAATGATTACAGATACCTTCTCATGAATGTCAATCAAAAGGTTGTGCAAGGTATTGAAGCCCCTTTCCACCAGAAGACTTTTATATAAAAAAGGGTAATTGAAATAAAATTTGGCACAAATCAGAGAGGAAAAAAGTTTTTTTTTCCCTTACACTTCTGAGTTTACACCAAACAAATCATAACTCCGAGTTTATATCTTCCAAGGGTTTTTCTGTCTCAGTATACTGACTTTGTGTTATCTTGTAATTGGGATTTTAAAACAACACTGTGAGATATAAACTCTGACGATCTCTTAGAATAATACAAGGATCTTGTCTTACAATTTGGACTTCTCTTATTATAGATATAAAATCTACATTATGAAATATAACCTCTCAACTACAAAAAAGACAGATTTGTGAGTTAAATGTTATAAAAATAAATATAATAGCTGAAAAATAACAGATATTTTAAATAAAAAAAACCCCAAAAGAATAGTTTTGATTGTTTTGCTACACTTGAATTTAGGCATTTCAACATTCTAATGTACAGTGTGAAAATTATGTTTGTTTTTTGATTTGATAAAGGTGCACATGACAGCAAAGGGTTCATTAGTTACTGTTAGCTAATGTATTTACTTATATAAACTAATAATGAACAATAATGAACTATATACTAATAATTAACAATACAGCATTTATTATTCACAGTTCAACATTTACCAATGCCATGTTAAAATCCAAATTCATGTTTGTTAACATTAGTTAATGCACCATGAGTTAACATGGACAAACACTGAACTCTATTTTCGTAAATTAACAATAACTAACATGAACAAATGCTGTAAAATAATATATCGTTTATAGTTTGTTCATGTTATTAAATGCATTAACTAACATTAGCTAATACAAGCTTATTGTAAAGTGTTATCCAATTAGCGGTGCACTGGAGAGGAAAACCCAACAAAATGTAAAAAAATGTTAGTGTCAAAGCCACACAAACATTCCAAGAGACGCTTAAATCCACAAGAAACTTAAAGCATTAATTCATCCACAAGGCTTGCAGCTGTGTGAGAGGATGATCTTTGGACATGGCAGGATGATTAAAGGATTTTAAAGCAAATTGCATGCCCATTTCGAGCAACAAGATTTAACTCCATTTTAGCAGCTTTCTGCCTGCATGGGTGGACAACACCAGGAAGCACAGTAATGGATCTAAAGCACTTAAGATCTTAAGTCTTACTCTTTGTGGTAGAGAAAAAGCGAGATAAGGACAAACAAGGACAAACAAAAGCTCCTCTGATGCACCAGGCGATCTTGTGAGGAAACGTAACTATTTTATGTATTGTCCAAAAATTGGTACCAAAATGTACGATTTTTAAAAAGAGGCATACCGCTAAACCCCACCCCTAAACCATCAGTCATTGGAGGATGAGCAACTAAAATGTACAATTGAGATCATGCAAAATCATTTATTCATACATTTTCTTTTCGCCTTTGTCCCTTTATTAATCAGGGGTTGCCACAGCGGAATAAACCTGGAGGAAACCCACGCCAACACGGGAAGAACATGCAAACTCCACACAGAAATGTCAACTGACCCAGCCGAAGCTCGAACCAGCCACCTTCTTGCTGTGAGGCGACAGCGCTACCCACTACGCCAACGCGCCACCCATGCAAAATCATATGAATATTAAAAAGTCCAAACTGACATATTGCATTAGAGGCACTATTAGATTTTGCAGAGCAGATATCGAACTACAGAAAAACCATCATTAGTCAACTAAGGTTGCAAATTCTGTAGTTACAAACATAGTTCAGAGATTTGTTGTTTCCAAAATCCATTGTTCCAAGATTAGACTATGTGTTAGCTATTGTCTGTGGTTTTATGCTTCAGAATAGAATATGGAATATTCTCAATGATGTTTGTAAAGAAAATATAGGCCCTATATTTACATGTTTCAATTTATATGAATAAAAAAACATGTTTTCAAACAAAACTAATATTAGATTTGTTTTTATTCAAGTGCATGTAAAACAATATAATTTTTACATAAAAAAATCTGAAAAATGAATGTGGATTTCTCTAAAACAAATTGTTACTCCACCCCGTTTAGACCATCATTACGGACGTTTTACACTAGAACTAACTGCGACAGAGCAACTACTATGGGAAATGCACCCCTGATCAGTAAGATACTACACTGTAAAAAACAAAAAAATGGGTTCCACACAATTAATTTATGTTGGGAAAACATGAAGAAATTAAATTAACTTATTAATCTTCAACTCATTTTAAATAATCAGTTTGAACAAACAGCAAACGTCGTTTTTTGAGTGTATGTTACATTTAATTTGTCCATCTTTCCTATCAGATTCTTGTTTGTTGCATTAAAAGAAAGGAAGAGTTTGTTTACCATCACCACGGTCAGCACTAGGGGTATTTCTGCAGCTGTTGAGACCCTTCCAACAGTTATATCATGACTTGGATGCGTTTACCCTTGTGAAAGTGTAACAGCAAGGCCTTTCCTGCAGTCAGTTGCTTTGTGATCTCAAAGTGTCAGGTGCCAAAACTCTCTTTCTCTCCCTGTGACGGCCCCACACACACATCTAGATGCCCACAGCAATTCTGCCACAAATTTAAGTTGACTGATACACTGACCCGACTGTAAACCTGACAATAACTGGCCATATTAAACAGGGCCTGCTTACACCTGTTATTGAGACCTGGTTTTATTGATCGGATTACAAATGGACGACTGAGCTTGTCCAATTTTGGCATCTTCCAGATGCAGTCTAAACACATTTGCTTTGATCGGTTTTATTACTATAATGCTCATATGTGCAAATGCATTTTAAGCAGCCACAAAAGACCACCTGCTCTGTGGCTACTGATTTCAATCTTAAACATTACAGGACTTATAGCCAAATAGGATTCAGATTTGTCATTTAAATTCTTAAGTTTAAATGCAAAACAATAAAAAAAGCATGCAAAAATTGGCTTAAATCAATGAATATTTTTGTTTCCTCACTAAAATGCACTTACAAAGTCAACCTTGTCATTGTTTTTAGAGGCCAAGCACCGAAGGTGTGTAGGCACCTATTGTATCTGTTATGTTTCTTACTATTACTCTTCCGGCTTCTTCTTCCGCTCTGGGAGTCTATGGCAGCCCTATGAACCATTTGCGGCATTTGCGCAAACTTTGGCACACAGATAAGAGGACAGTCTGATCTTCAACCAGAACAAAATAAAACCTATTTGAACGAACTCGTCCTAGGCAGTTTTCAAATTTTCGCCAAAATTGAATCACATGATCTAGTTGATTAGACGAACCGTTTTTGATTAACTTGCAAACAAATTTAACGTAGAGCTTGCGAAAATTGACTTAAAGTGTTATCTACGTAACGCATTGACGTATTCACACCAAACTTGGTGTGTTTTATCACAACCATGGTCTGAAGTGAGCTGCAGCATTTCGGCATACTGCCCCCTGGTGGCACGGAGATACAAAAAATGGCTTTTTTTGCTTATAAAATTCAATCGAGTCGAATGTAGTCTGATTTTCCCAGGTCAGCCATTTTGGCGCTTAGCCATTTTGAATTATGTAAAAAATTGCTATATTTTTTTGTTGCGAAAGTCGGTATATGTCTTCAGGACTGTGCCCTGAAGGTGCTCAAAAAGTTTCGGCATAGTGCCACCTTTTGGTCAAACGTTATAAAAATATTTCTAAAAATGCTAATAACTTTTGACTAATTTTGTCGATTGTTATGAAACTTATCTTGATACATTCCTTTGGTTGTCCTGAGAATATTGATACCAATTATGCCTTAATTAACTGAACTTCCTTTCCGCCATCTTGCCTTAAGTCAAAAACCTACTTTTTTGAACTCCTACATCGTTTGGCTGATTTGCACCAAATTTGATCATCTTCAGACCATGCTGACAATAATTTATGGAATTTGTGTCCATAGGTGTAACAGGTTTTGTTTACTGCACTGACAAATGTGATGGTATGATGCCAAACTATATCTGAGGCTGTATCTCTGCGATAGTTAACGATAATGACACAAAATCTTTGGTTTTATGGTGTGGTCACACTGACCACACCATAAAAATAGGTGACAGCGCCACCTATGGGTCAAGAGTTATAAGACATTCATTAGCCATTATTAATGAAACTTACAAATTTGGTAATAACTTTTGACTTTGATGAAATGGGTCTCAAATTATTCCTTGGGTCATGCCGACACACAGATGCCAATTATGTCATAATCTGCCAAACTTCCGGTCCACCATTTTTATTTTGTTTAAACCATTCTTTTTTTAACTTCTCCTAGACCGTTGGTCCAATCTTCACCAAATTTGACTCTGAACATATTCAGACCATGTAGACCAAAAGTTATGGCATTCATGTCTATAGACAAAATGGTTGTCATTTAGCAAATGTGCAAACTTGATGTAATGCTGCCAGATGACAATACAGGCTGAATCACTGCAATGGTTTCAAGTATTGAAACCAAACTAAAAGTGTGTGATCTAGACCTGACATTGACCAAACTACGTCAGTTTGCGCCACCTTCTGGGTAAAATTGACAAAAAATTCAATTCTATCAATAGAAATCCTACAAAATTTATCAAATGACTTTTGAATAATTTTGTCTATTGTCAATTCCTTGTATCATCAGAGAACATTGATATAATTTATTCCCTAATTGACACGACTTCCTTTCCACCATCTAGAATAAGTTTGAAAGTCTGTTGCTTTGAACTCTTCATAGATCGTTAGCCAAATTTCCTCCAAATTTGGCTCAGACTATGCTGCAAAAAAGTTATAGAATTTTCCAGTTGCTCTGTAGCTTGTTGCCTTGCTTGTTTATGATGTGGCCGCTGGGCTGCTTGGCCTGATAATTGCTGCTTGCAGCTATATTTTTTAATAGTTTTTCTTCATTGAAACATATGATTACATTTATTTATTCATTTTCCTTTGGCTTAGTTCCTTATTTATCAGGGGTCGCCACAGCATTCACACACACATTTACCCAATTCACCAATAGCGTATGTCTTTGAACGGTGGGGGAAACCTGAGCACATGGTGGAAACCCACGCAAACACATGAAACAGCAGAACATGCAAACTCTACACACAAATGTCAACTGGCCCAGCCAGGACTCGAACCAGCGACCTTCATGCTGTGAGGTGACAGTGCTAACCACTGAGCCACCATGCCACCCCATATGATTACATTCACTGGCAGTCTATCAGCTTTTGACCATCAGGTTTCTGTAAATATTTCATCCATCACTCAACATCTATTCAATTGAAATGTTTAATTGCTCATTTTTATTGCTAATAGTCTTAAAAACGCAGTAATAAAAAATAATAATAAGTAAAAATACAAATCTAATACAAACCAGAAACAAACATTTTCAACAAGCTGTTTCAAGGTATTTGTTACAACAGGGAAGAAAAGAATGTTTCAAACCCTGCTGTAATGCACACCAATTGCTTCACAAGAATTTAACTGCTTTCTTATTCAGATAACACCGCAGGGTCTATTCACGACAATCAAAATAAAATCTGGCTTTCAAGGCTGACAGCTCAATAATCATGGACACCTCTAATAATAATCAAGTGTTCTTTAATTACAACTCAAAAAATCCCTATATGTCACATGCCAGTATTTCATCTACCCCTCCCCTTTATGTTCTCACTTTCTCCTTCACATACACACACTTAAATAGCTATCATATTGCTGTCCTTAAGGGGACGTCCTATAGAAATAATGACTTTAATACAGTACAAACATTATATATGATCTCCTTTCCCCAACACTACATTTTCCTCAAAATCTTTTTGCATTTTTACATTTTCAAAATACTTCATTCTGTATGATTTATATACAGCATAAGCGGTTTCCTCACAGAGAACAGAAATGTCCATACAAGGTCAATACCATACACCAAGAATATAATTGTGGGTACATTTAGTCTCCATAAATGCATATATATCAGGGAATAACAGGTGCACACACACACACACACACACACACACACACATAAGCAAAAACATCTCTAGACTGCTGTCCAAGGAGACCAGATTGCATCTGAGCTCCTGGAGTGCAACACTGTGTCCTTCTGCCAAAATTATGTTGTTATTATTGTTGCTGTTATAAAAGACAATACTCATTCTGTTTAGCAGAGCCACAATCTAACAAAATGCTAGCAAACATTTGCTAAATGTTATTGGTTGGCAATGACACCATCATGTAACATCAATGACAAAGGTACCAACTGACAAAGCGCTATTAACAGTCATATAAAATAAAGAAGCACACACATATTCAAAAAATCAAAACGCGACATCACCTTTTTCTTCAGGCATCGTCTCACGTTAGCACGTAAATTCTTGTAAATAGGAGAATGAAGGCGCTGTTTAAATAAATATCCGTCAGTTTTTCAGTAGTGAACGGCAGTCTGGTGCATGTTAAAGCTGAGCTCCTCGATCGCGAGAGCCGGGCGGAGAGAAATGCGCTTCCCAGCGCGCGCGACACGGCGATACTACAGGAATGAGCGCAGGTCATATGATTCCCGCCTCACACTCGAGCCATTGCTGCAATCCATTATAAATAGAAGCTTCTCGATCAAAACATGACACCCCTTCCCAAATATCCGAGGGCGTTCACCGTGTTTTGTGTGAGGTGCACAGCAGGAAAATAGTTAATGCAACAACCTGATATATGAACACACGAGATAGGCTATGCTTAGATTTAAAGGTCTCGGCTGTAGGCTAGTATTCTAACTAGCGAAAATGTAATAGGCTATAAACTTTACTTTTTATATTTAAATACCACAAAAGGCATTAATACATAAATAAACACACACCTATACACACAAAAACAGAAATATATATAGTGTGTATATAGTTAAAATATGATTATTTTAGTATTATCAATATTTATTATTACCATATCTACACATTTTATGCCATATTTTTACATTAAAATGACAAAAATTACAATTAAATAGACAGTTCACTCACCCTCAAGTGGTTAAAAACCTTTAAGAATTTCCTTATTTTTTTTAACACAAAAGAAGATATTTTGAAGAAGGTTAGAAAGTGGTAAGCATTGACACACATAATAGGGGGAAAATGGTAGTGGTTACCAGGTTCAAAGATTTCTCAAAAACACTTCATTTATGTTCAACAGGAAAAAAGAAACTCAAGCAGGTGAACAATGAGTTATTACAAGCTAAATGGCTGGACAAAAATATATTGTTAGAAAAGAATTATTTGCATTGTACACTAAAAAAAACTTGAAAATGTTGAAATTACTTTTTTGGGGGTTTTTTTGTTGGTTTGACAAAAATCTGTAAAAATGTCTGTACAGCTACATTTAACACGTTTACTTAACCTAAATCACACTTTTCTTCATTAAGTTAAAAAGATTAGTTTTGAGAGCAAAACTTGCAAGTTCACCCAAAAAAGCTTCTGCCAACTTGTTACTTTAAGTGGAGCTAATCTCAGACCTTTTCACTTCTACTTCTCAGTATTTCTAACCCTACCAACAACAAAAATAATAGTGACACCAATAATAACATTAATGTCATTAGTATTAACAACAACAACAACAACAACAACAACAAAATACTACTGCAATAATGGTAATGTAATTTGAAATTATTATTCATTTGTAATTTAGCTTTTTTTTTGGGGGGGGGGGGGCACAGCTGCAGAAAGACTTTTAATTTCCATCTCACATTTACCTAGTTCGCTCTATAAAAAGAAACACTTATCGCATGTGGACTGTTCATTTGCATTCAACTGTTATGAATATATATATAGGGCCTCACGGTGGCGCAGTGGGTAGCACGATCGCCTCACAGCAAGAAGGTCGCTGGTTTGAGCCACGGCTGGGTCAGTTAGCATTTCTGTGTGGAGTTTGCATGTTCTCTCCATGTTGGCGTGGGTTTCCTCTGGGTGCTCCGGTTTCCCCCACAAGTCCAAAGACATGCACTATAGGTGAATTGGGTAAGCTAAATTGTCCATAGTGTATGTGTGTGAATGAGTGTGTATGGGTGTTTCCCAGTGATGGGTTGCAGCTGGAATGGTAAAACATATGCTGGATAAATTGGCGGTTTAATTCCGCTGTGGCGACCCCAGATTAATAAAGGGACTAAGCCGAAAAGAAAATGAATGAATGAATGAATGAATATATATATATATAAAA